>JAJHZJ010000131.1:9437065-9694565 GCA_023548195.1 Bettongia penicillata ogilbyi
CTCTCTCTCTCTCCCCCACTGCCTCACTCTACCCTTTTGGTTCTGCTCAAGAGATTTTGTTGAATGTTGGTTCATATTCCCAACAAGCTTCCCTCTTGGCCAGTCACTGGTGTCCTGAGCTCGGAGGACCTTTGTCTGAGTTCACCTCCACTCCTGACCTTTCTTCCTCAGCTTGAGAAAGCCTCCTTGGGAGGGAGTCATGAAAGCTGACCTGCTTTTACAAAAATCCCCCAGGCTCCCTCTGGAGTGCACACACACACACACACACACACACACACACACACACACACACACAAACACACACAGAGCCTTTTCCCTATCCCAGAAAGGCAAGCCAGCTCAGAAGAATCTTCTTTCTATCTGTGTTTCTCTTGGCTCCTATGAAAACGAGCGCCACAAGGGTAGTAAAAACCCCCTCTTAAATCGAGGTTGATGCTTCCCGTCGAGATGCTTTATTATTAACCTGACCGTTTAGTGAGCTCGTGGCAGCACCGAGGCATAAATATGTGCACGCACACGTATATTAAATAAATTGGGAATTGCAGAGTATAATGACATTATCTGGACCCCATTCAATTAAGGGAGATATTATCTGCTGTAATTGGGAAGTGCCATTGTACGGTGACAGCAGACAGCATTCCCTGTCTGAGGCCCCTTCTCTGAGGAGCTCCGTGCTGAGGTTTCTACTTAAGCGAGAGAGAGAGAGAGAGAGAGAGAGAGAGAGAGAGAGAGAGAGAGAGAGAGAGAGAGAGAGAGAGAGAGAGAGAGAAGGAGGGAAGAAGAGAGGCCACGTCATCATCCCCTTTCCACTTCATGATAGCTGAGCCAACGGGAGGTTTTGCCAGGACCTCGGAGCACCAGTTTTCCCACCCTAGGTCTCTTCTTTCTTCATACTCATCCTCCCCATACTCATTTGACCCCGAGTCCAGGAGGCAGCCCGTGCTGATTTTCTTGGTGGCAGGTGCCGGGAGACTCAAATCTAAATTCTTTTAAGGCTTTGTTTTTGGCAGGAACTTGTGTGTTAAAGTTGTCCCTTTCTCCCTATTGCTTTTCTAAGGGCCATTGGACCTGAGGGAGTTCCAAACTTACTTTCCCATGTAATAGGGTCTCAAGTCCAGATCCTGGCTTTCTACAGAGGGACTGCAGGTGGAGGGAGAGCTAGCTGATTTAAGGAGACAGAGGAGAGAGAGAGAGAGAGAGAGAGAGAGAGAGAGAGAGAGAGAGAGAGAGAGAGAGAGAGAGAGAGACAGAGAGAGAGAGAGAGACAGAGAGAGAGAGAGAGACAGAGAGAGAGACAGAGAGAGACAGAGAGAGAGAGACAGAGACACAGAGACACAGAGAGAGAGAGAAAGAGAGAGAGAGACAGAGAAGAAAAGAGGAAAGAAGAGAGAGAGGAGGGGGAGGAAAGGGGGGGAGAGAGAGAGAGAGAGAGAGAGAGAGAGCCTCAAAAACCCACAATAGCAGCAGCTGCAGACAAAGCACTTGTCCATGTAAGAATCACACCAGAAAAATTGTCTCGTTGAACAGGCACACGTGTTTGTGAATGTTTCCATAGAATTGCGTAGTCATAGAGCGTCAGAACAGTAAAGACCATTCAGCCTCACCCTCTTATTTTTCAAAGGGGAAGACTGAGGAAGTGACTGCGAAGGCCAATAAAGTGAGTTGGTGGCAAAACTAATATTAGGACCAGATGCTCTAACTTCTAATCCAGTTTTGGGAAAATTGGCTTATATTTTTTGGGAAAGGGGTAGGTAGAGAGGATAAAGACATGAAGATGAAAGGGGGAAGTTCAGGGCTTAGGAAGTGGGGGATGATGATTGTTGGGAATAAGCACTAACTCACCTGGCTTCAGGTGAAGCCTTTGTCTCCAGAAGGCCCTCTTTGATGGGAAGAGAACCCATTAACACCTTAGTACCCATGATTTCTGTTAGCCAAGCACAAAAATTTGGCCACAGTCCCTATTATTACCTTGGGAGAAGAAACTGTGGGAGAAAGAAGGTGGTTGAACTGGACTGGACAGTGTTGCTTAGGAAAGGAATTTACCCATCGGACTTGGTAGCTGGTTCCTCAAATAAGCAAGTTCAGGAAATCCAAGAGTGTATGTATTTTTCTCTCTCTCCCCTTCCTCCTCCCCCTGTTCTTGTGAAGGTGGTCATGGTAGAGAGCTGAGAAATCAAATATTCGTCCATGGGCCATATGTGGCCCACAACACCCCAAATGTGACCTGAACCAGATTAAAATGTAATTGGGAAATATTTAACAAAATAAATGAAAAATATAATAAAACATAGATAATGTCAATATAGGATTTTTCTAAGTCAATATATGGCTTGCAGGGGTTCCTTCTGCGTTAGTGGCCCTTGTATCTATTTGAATTTGATAAGATATGTGGAGTAACAAGGTTGGAGGATTTACAGGCTCTTTTGAAGGACAAGAATGAGGTGTATGTCTGTGTGTGTGTGTGTGTGTGTGTGTGTGTGTGTTTCTGTGTTTCTGTATTGATCCCATTTCCTCTAGTCTGAAAGGATCAACTCCTGGGTGCACCTGCAGATAATTCCTCACCATTGTGGCCTTACAGGCACCTGGGAAAGACTTTTGTTAACATGTGTACCCCTTGGTTTTAGGGAAATTTATTATAAACAACTGGTTAGGATAATTATTTTCTAGTCCTGGCTTTGCCACAAACTTTCTATGTAGGCTTTACCCATCTGGGTCTCAGTTTCTTTTTTTAGGCAGTCAGGGTTAAGTGACTTGCCCAGAGTCACATAGCTAGTATCTGAGGTCAAATTTGAACTCAGGTCCTCCTGACTCCAGGGTCAATGCTCTATTTACTTCTCTACCTAGCTGCCTCAGGGTCCCAGCTTCTTCATTTCTTATCCCAGAATATAAATTTTGTGAGGACAGGGATGTTTTTGTGTATGTCTTTTTGTACCTAGTGTCCAGCACATTGCTTGATACATAGTCTCAGCTCGAGGCCACAGGTGGCCTTCTAGGTCCTCAAGTGCAGCTCTTTGACTGAACCCAAACTTTTGGTCAGAGGACTGCACTTGAGGACCTACAGGGCCACGTGTGGCCTTGAGGCTGCAGGTTCTCCACCCCTGTGAACGATGAATAGGGAACAGATCAGGGACCCATGATTTCACTGGAAATGAAATAGGGAATTTCCAGATGAGGAAACTCAATATATCAGTGCAGGATGGCACTTTCTCTGCAACTTGGAGAGTTGCCTTGAACACCAAGAGGTTAGATGACTTGTGTAGGGTCACAGAGCCCACATATGTCAGAGGTGGGGCTTGGACCCAGGTCTTTTTGGCTTTGAGGTCAGCTCTCTCATGTCATATTGTCTTCTAGATGACAGCTGATGGTGAATAGATGCTTATTCAATTAAACTGAATTATCTGTTCAAAAGGGCAGCTAGGTGGCTCAGTGGATGGAGCCCTAGACCTGTAGTCAGGAAGATTCAAATCTGGCCTCAGATACTTACTAGCTGTGTGACCCTGGGCAAGTCACTTGACCAATTTGTCTTAGTTTCAACATCTATAAAATGAGCCAAAAGAGGGAAATGTCAAACCCTTCAGGACTTTTGCCAAGAAAATCTCAAATGGGGTCAGGAAGAGTTGGACATGACTTAAAAATGACTGAACAGCCGCAGTTATTCAGGGGGATGGATGCTTCAGACCCCTCTTAACCTTGCCAGATCAAGGATGATGATGAGTATGAGATCCGAATGATTCAACTTGTCATAGCACTGTGTTTGCATGAAATAAGCACTTGATAAATGCTTTTTCATTCATTCACTCATTCATTCATTCATTCGTTTTTTCAATCTAAATGTTACTCAATATTCCCACTGTCCTTTGGCTTTTCAATTGGGAGTTTGCAGCCTTAGTTTCAATGTGTGTGAGTGTTGGGGGGAGGTTGTTCAGGGAAGGCTGTGCTGAGACACAGCCTTCTCTTTGTGTCTAATGGGAGCAGTTTGGCTGAATCCCCTTGATCCTTTCAGAAGATATCAGGCTTAGAAGTCCCTGCATGCCTTGAGGACACACAGCCGCTCACCTACACAGATATACACAGACATTCATGCACTCACAGAGACACAGACACACACGTGTACATAGGCACAGACACACATGCACATGCACACACACATGCACATGCACACACATATACACAGACAGACAGACAGACACATATGCACAGACAGACGGACACACAGAGCCCTAGAGTCAGGGGTGAACTATATGTATCTGCAGATTTCTAGGGAAGTTTAGTCTCCTGAATGTGCCTCTCTTCTGGGCCCTGCTTTTTATTCTTTGTACCTCTGCCTAATATTTCCTCCATTTCAACCCACCCTTCCCCACTCCCTGAGTAACTGCTATGGGCAATGCACTAGGCCAAAATCACTGAAACTTTAAGAGCCAAAGGGGAATTTTGAACATCTGTCTGAGCCCTTTGCTTTTACAGAGGAGGAAACTGAGACCCAGAGAGGGGAAGTTACATGCACTTAATAAATGCTTATTTCTTTCTTTAACTCTGGGTCCTTTCATAACAGCATGCTGTCTGCTGTTAGGAGGGTTACCAAAAAATAGAAGATTTAGTCCCTGCCCTCAGAAAGTTCATATTTAGTTGGGGAAAGATGTATGCATATGTGTATGTGTGTGTGTGTGTATCACACACATATATAAGTGTGTATGTATACATACATATATATATATATAAAAGGGGAGCTGGGTGGCACGTGGAGAGAGAGTCAGGAGAACCTGAGTTCAAATGTGACCTCAGATGTTTCCTAGTAGTGTGATCCTGGGCAAATTACTTAACCCCCGTTTGCTTGTTTCCACATCTATAAAATGAGAAGGAAATGGCAAATTGCCCCAACATCTTTACCAAGAAAACCCCAAATTGGATTATGGAGAGTCAGATACAACTGAAACTACTCAACCACAACAAATATTAATATATACATCTATGTATATACTGTCAACCAGGAATCAGTGTATCTACATACATAGATATACACATAGAAAGTTAAATAGCAATAAATCATTTATTAAGCACCTACTGTGTGCCAGGTGCTGTTAGGCACTTGGGATATAAAGGATAACCTCAAGAAGGTTATGTTTTAGGATGGGGCAGGAGAGTTGGCATGTACACAAAGAAGACAGCAGTAATAATTACTTTTTTTCTGAGGAGGGTGAGGAGGTGATCTGAGTTAAGTGACTTGCCCAGGGTCACACAACTAGTAAAAATGTCTGTGCTCAAATTTGAACTCAGGTCTTCCTGACTCCCCTGTGCCACCTAGCTGCCCTGGTAATTACTGTCTAAGGAGGGAATAATTCCTGGGAGCTTGAGAAATGTAGCTAAGAATGTTTTTCAATTATGACAAAAGCAGAGGATCACAACGGATATGTGGCCAAAAGTACAGTTATATGAGGAGAATGAGTGGCCTGTCCCTGTAGGTTGTAGGAGGAAAGAGAGGCTTAGGGCAAGGTACTAGGGCAGGGATGGGGAACATGAAGCCTCAAGGCCACATGTGGCCCTCTAGATCCCCAAGTTTGACCCTTTGCTTTATTTTTTATTTTTAAAATTTTTTTTCATTTTAAAAATATTTATTTATTTTTAGTTGTCAACATTCACTTCCATAAGATTATGAGTTCCACATTTTCTCCCCATCTCTCCCCTCCCCCTATCTCAAGATGACAGGTAATAAATATAGAAGAATTCAGTCCTTTGAATCCAAACTTCACAGAGCAAATCCCAAGGCCACAGGTGGCCTCCAGGCTACAGGTTCCCCACCCCTGCCTTAAGGGCTGGCTGAGGTTCAGGCCAAGCCTAGTGAGCAAGGGTTTGGTGGTCACTGTAGGGAATGAGCACACTCTTCCACATAAAACACCCTGCATCAAAGTCCTGCTCCCCCCACCCTAACTACAATTCTGGTGGGCTCTAGGGGTCTTGGGAGGCTTAATGAAGGAAAATGAGACTTGAGCTGGGTCTTGAAGGGCTGGGATGATTTGACCAGGCAGAATCATTTCAATTTGGAGGATTAGTATTGGGAGCTGTTAAAGTGTCCCACCCTCCCCCTTTAATTCCCAGCATTACTAAAGTCAAAAAATCATTCATTCATTCAACAAATAGTTATTAATAGCTACTGAGTTCCCACTTGGAGCATAGTTCAATGCTAAGTGCCTTTGAGTAAGTTCTTATCTTGGCAGGAGATATAAATGAACTTGGAGATACAGGTTAGATATAACAAAGCTGGCCCTGTCTCTGGAAGCCTCAGGCCAGGGCCTCTCTTCTTGCGAGAAGCCCAGGTCTGGGCTGACGTGGATGTTATAGGCATCACCCATCACCGTCTGATTTGTGGCCTGCATGCGGAACAGTGCATTCCCTAATTTGTGGAGAGCAGGACTAGAACTGTTTAGAGAGAGAGACAGAGAAACAGAAACAGAGAGGGACAGAGAAACAGACAGACTCATAGAGACACACACACAGAGAGCTAGAGACAGAGACAGAGACACAGAGAGACAGAAACACAGAGAGACAGAGAAAGAGAGAGATAGAGACAGAAAGAGGAAACAGACAGACCTGTAGTGGGAGAGAGAGAGAGAGAGAGAGAGAGAGAGAGAGAGAGAGAGAGAGAGAGAGAGAGAGAGAGAGAGAGAGACAGAGAGACAGAGAGACAGAGAGAGAGACAGAGACAGAGACAGAGACAGAGAGACAGATAGAGACAGAGACAGAGAGACAGAATGAGACAGAGAAAGAGAGAGATAGAGACAGAAAGAGAAACAGACAGGCCTGTAGTGGTAGAGAGACAGAGACAAAGAGGAAGAGACAGAGAGAGAGACAGACAGAGAGATTTGGGAGAAAGGGGGATTGAGATGAGAATGGTAGATAGGTAGTGTATAAAATTCACCCCCTGTGAATTTGGATCTCAGAATCATGTCTATTTACAGGGGCAATTTCAAGCTTTAGAAAGTTGAAAGGGAGGGGAATATTCCCCCATGCCTTTTCGATTTTCTAAAAGAGTGCTTGAAATTCTACCTTTAGTGTCTTTAGGATTAAGGCATGCTGTCTCTAAACGGCCTCTTTAGAAATGGAAATGTATTACTAGAAGTTGGGGGGAACCCATTTACTCCCTGTCATCTGTTGTCACATCAATGGGATTGTTTAATAATGGGCACAGGGCTTCTCAACAGGTTTGGCCTTTTGTAGGGAGTGAGTTTAGGGCTTGGGGGAGTTTACTGCCTTGGGATCACAAGTTGGGGTGGGGAAGTGCTTTAGTAGGGTTGGATTGTGGGGATAAGTCAAAGTGCACAGGCTATCCGCAGTGATGAAGAGCTGGGATGGGGGAAGGTAGGGGCCGAACCAAAGACAAGCTTCACCTGCCTCTCAGTTTTGCTGAGCTACTTCTGGTAGTCTCTAATGGAAACCAACAAAAAGCCTTTTCCTGGGGGTTTTCCGGGAGGTCCTTTACCATACTCCTCTGTGATCATCCCCTACTCCAATTATAAACTTGCTCAAGTTGGGTTTCAGGTAATGCCTCACTCCTTTCCTTTGTCCATTCCTGGATTCCATAGCCTCTCCCTAACCCCTCTTTCAGATGTTCGATCTCTCTCTCTAGTACAAACTGTTCTCAGGGAAAGGATGTGATTTATTGTTGTGATTGGTCATGTCTGACTCTTTGAAACCCCATTTGGGGTTTTCTTGGCAAAGACACTGGAGTGGTTTGCCATTTCCTTCTCCAGCTTATTTTACAGAAAAGGAAACCGAGGCAAACAGGATTAAGTGACTTGCCCAAGGTCACACAGCTAGTAAGTGTCTGAGGCCAGATTTAGTTGGGAAGATGAGTCTATCTTATTCCATATCAGGCACTCTATCCACTTCACTACCTAGCTGCCGTAAGGATATGATAAATAGGCTAAAAGTGACAGTCATTGCCTTGAGGACTTTTTCTTCCAGCCCTTCTCTCATTATTGAGTACCCGCTCTTCAAAGCATTCTCTTTGTGATAAGGGGGAGGGAGGAAGCTGTGTCCCTGGAATTGTACTCCCCAGGCCACTTCCCCAGGGAAGGGCTTTCTGTGACTCTAAAGATGGATGTGGGCCAGGGACACAGGGACAGAGGTGATATTTATCAGGGTTGTGAGGGATGAGAGGTCTTAAGATTATTTTCTTTGTTTATTTTCAGGCTTTTTTTTTTTAATTTTTCAGTTAGCAAGTATTTATTTTCTTTCCTTCCCATTGGGGGAGAAAAGGAAAAACAAAACCCTTTTAACAAAAATGCAGTCAGACAAGTCTAAATTCTTGTTATTAGTCATGTCCAAAAATGTATGACTGACTTCTGCAACTTGAGCCCATCATCTGTCAGGAGGTGGATCACCTAGCATGTTCATTATTCCTCATGAGAGCCCTTAAGAATTCATCAGTGACCTACTAGGTACCCAGTATTGTGTTAGGTGCTAGAGGGTGGGGGGCACTGGGGGCTGAGGGAGACAGTGAAGACTGGGGGATGCCAGAGGCCAGGTGATCCTGGGAGCAGGGGTGTGTTTGGAGACACTAGAGAAGTACAAGATTTTGTCCTTGGCTTCAAGAGACTGTCAGGGAAGTTGGGGAGATAGGATTCAACCTACATGAAACAACTTGGGAATACTGGACGACAGTCGGTATGCCAGCTAAGGGACCTAATTGCACATGCTGATTAGCGAAAGCCCTTGCCTAGACCTTGACTTCAGATGCCCAGTGAAATGGTAGGTGGGAGGGAGGTGGGCAACAGGGATCAAATGACTTCCCCATGTATCAGATTAGTGTCAGAGCTCAATCCTGATTGCCAGTCCCTCCTCTTGCTCCTTTGTTTTATTTTCACTCTTTCATTTCTCCCAGATCAATAGAATCTTTGAGTTGAAATGTATTATGGAATACTAGATATAGCCCTTATTTGGAGAGCATCCAAATGAGGGTTCTTAACCTGCACAGGGTTAGTGGATAGAGCCCAGGTGGTTAGTGAACTTGAATGGAAAAAAATAGATCTTTATTATTATTATTTTTTACTGTTTCTTTCCCCCCCCATAAGTCTATGTATTTTATTTTATGCATTTAAAAAATATCATTCTGAGAAAAGATCCATAGGTTTCATCAGACTGCCAAAGGGGTCCATGACATAAAAAAGGTTAAGAACCTCTCATCTAGACTAATCTCTCACTTAATGAAGAAATCCTACGTATCCCTCATAGGTGGTTGTTTGACTATTCTTCTTGATTACTCCCAGTGATGGATAACTCACTACTGAACAGAGAAGCCCATTCATTCTATGTTTGGACAGCTCCAATTGTTAGAAAATTCATCCTTAGATTGAATTGAAACGTATCTCTCCACAATTTCTACCCAAGTATTTAGACTACAGGTACCCCCTGACTTGTGCAAACTGCATAAAGTAACCCAAGAATGCCCATTTAGGTAACCAGGTGCCCCAGGGTCCACAGGAACTATTATCTTCCTGATATCCTGTTGCCTGAGACTTTTCTCTCACCTTCATTTCTGTTTCTTTCTTTATCAAAAGGCTGGTTCGCAATTGGGGCAGTTTGTGTTTTTACTTACAGAACTGAGAGTTTTGAAGGAGGGAGAGAAGGAAGGAAAAGAAAGTTTGCATTGATCATGACTGCTCAGCCCTGGGACAGTGGGCAGTGTAGTTAACTCTCCTTGTATCTCTTCACTTTTCTTCTACCCCAGAACTCCAGCCCCTTATCCAAGGTCACCAGACCCTGGTTTTCTTCTGAAACATTGCTTAAATCTATTTTAATTCCTTCTTTACAAGGACCTGCCATTAATATCTAGGTGAAATTTTTGTTTTTCCCACTTGTTTAAGGGAAAGTCAAGTCTAGCCAATAAGCATTTATTTCAAGGCTACTATGTGCCAGGCACTGTGTTAAATCCTGGGGGGAAAAAGTTAAGATACTGTGTGTATGTGTATGTGGGATCATAGGAGGTTATTCCTTGAATTTTTTCCTCATAACATCCATCAAAAATGCTTTAGGGACAAGTAGAGGAGAATTGAGGTTTGTTCTGTTTTGAAATAGGTGAGGGAAGAGGGAGTGGTAGCTAGGCTCCAAGAACTAGTAATCCCATTCTGTGTGTCCCCAGTTAACCAGTGGGTGTACTCCTCGGTATAGTATACAGTATTATATTAATAATAACTTGTACTTTCACAATGCTTGAAGGACTCCACTTAGGCAGCACAAGTTGTTACCTCCATTTTATAGATGAATTGTTAACAAAGACTGAGCTTCAGAGGACATGAACAGGAAGGTCTGACCTTGTTACTTTCTTACACAGTAACTCAGTAAACATGGGCTTCCTGTTACTTCTAAGACAAAAATCTAAGCTACTCTGGCTTTTAAAATCCTTTACAATCTGTCCCCAGCCTGCATTCCAACTTTATTCTACATTACCCTATTTTCCGACTCTCTTTTTCATGGCCAACTGGTCTTTATGCTGGTTCCCAAACATAGCTCTACATCTCCAAGCCTTTGCACTAGCTGTCCAACTGTCCCCCATACCGTGAGTATATTTCCATCTCACCTTTGTCTCTTTCCTCAGATTATATATTCTGAGGGCCACTGTCCTGGAGCATGGGCACCAGTCATAGTAGTGCCCATCCAAGCTATCCTATCCAACTTCATGCTAAACGTATTTCTAGGTAACAGGGTCCTGGTTCCCTTCTTGTAGGAGAAGCTGAGCCAAGCAAGTGGGGGTCAGGAAGGCCAGTAAATTGAGATGATGGCAGTACTGGGGGCAGGCTGGGGGAAGTGGATCCTGTCACATTTTAACAGGAGCCAGTGAGTGGAACATGCCCAGAGAAGAGCCTCCAAGATAGGGATGGGTCTGGAGAACTCTCCGAGGGAAGATTGACAGAAAGAAATAGGAATGATTAAATAATTAGCCTGGAGAAGGGAAAACTCAGGGGGACTGTGATAAGTCATCTTTAAATGGGGGAAGGGCTGTCATGTGGAAGTGAGATTGGCCATAACAAGCAGACTCCGAGGTCCCTTCCAACTATCTGAATTCTGCTAGCCTCACTTAGAACAGGGAGTGTTCCAAAAGTCTGTCAGCAGGTCTGTTGTCTGAAATTCCTAGTATGCTTGAGACAGCTCCTGTTCTCTGTAGCACTCCAGGCTTTCACAAGTCCTTACCTCACAGTCACCCCGTTCCTTCTTGACACTGCACTAATTTCCTCTTCTTAAAAAAACGTAATCAGAACCCTGTGTTACCATAATAACCAAACTTGACCCCAGAGGAGAGAGGAGAGAAAATTGTAATTTTCTCCCTTCTTTGCAGAGGTGAGGCACTATGGGTAGGGAACCTTGAACCTCCTGTCAGTCTGAATTGGTGTGTTGGTTATTTTTGCTGAATTGCCTTTTTCACTTTTCCTTCTTTATTTATTTTTAATTTTTTTGTTATAACTCTGCAGCTCCGTGGCTAGGGAAGGGGGGAAGGATGTATTGGGAAGGAAATGAAAGTGATATAAAATTCAAAAGATACAACATATATATTTTAATGCATGGTCAGAAATAGGAGATACATCCCAAAACAACTCACAAAAGCCAACTTTGCTGTATAATAACATAATTTAGAAACATTGCTGGGCTTGGAGTTAGGAGCCCCGGGTTCAAATCCCCAGCTCAAAAAAGAAATAGCCCCCATCCTCAGGCAGCTCATATACTACAGCTGTGTGACTGTCAGATCACTTTACCAATCTGAGCCTCAGTTTCCTCATCTGTAAAGTTGATTCCTGTCTTGTGAGGTTGCCACAAGAGAACATTTTATAAATATTTGAAACATTATGGAAATCTAAGTTAGTGTTGCTACTTAGCTAAAGCTAGATAGCTCCAGGTTTGATTTGGCAGCACTCAATGTTATATACCAGTGGCCACCCTGGAAGAAAAGAAAGGGGTGACTTGGAGATCTGACTGCACAGAATCAATTTAGGGTTCTGATTGGATACTTTAAAAAATTAATTACAAACTTTTTTGTTCTTGCTCTGTTGTGTCTGACTTTATGATCCTGCTGGGGGTTTTCTTTTCTTTTTATTTATTTATTTAATTAATTTGTTTTCAGTTCTCAGCAATCACTTCCATAAGCTCCCTCCCCAAGAAGGCATGCAATCTACACACACATTCCTATTGAACACATTTTCATGTTGTATAGTCATGTTGTATAGAAGAATTGTGGCGAATGGGATAGACCATGAGAAAAAACAAGGCAAAACCAAACTGCATTCCAACTCTATAGTTCTTTCTCTGGATGTGGATGGCATTTTGCCTCAAGAGTCCTTCAGGTCCTTGCATTGTTGTGAAGGGCTAAGTCTATTAGAAACAGACCTTGAACACTGTGGCTCTTGCTATGTATAATGTTCTCCTGGTTCTGCTCATTTCACTCAGCATCAGTTCATATAAGTCTTTCCAGATTTTTCTGAAGTCTGCATTGGGGGTTTTCTTGACAAAGATATGGGAGTGATTTACATTTCCTTCTCCAACTAATTTTACAGATGAGGAAACTGAGGCAAACAAGATGAAGTGATTTGTCCAGGGTCACGCAGTAAGTGTCTGAGGTCAGATTTGAACTCAGGTCCTCCTGACTTCAGGCCTGGTGCTCTATCTACTGTATCACCTAGCTATCTAAAAAAATAAAAATAAAACTAATTAAGAAACATTAGTTTTCTATCCTTCCCACCTCTCTCACTCATAAAAAATAAATAAAGAAATAAAAAACAAAAATCCATGGGACATATAAGCATAGTCAAGCAAAATAGATTCCCATATTGGCCATGTCAAAAATTGTGCCATTCTGCATAATTATCAAGAGGTGGGCAGTATTCTTGATCCTTGCTCTTCTGGAATGAAGTTTGATCATTTTGGGGATCAAAGCTCTTAAGTCTTTCAAAACTGTTCATTTTTACAGTATAAAGAGAGTATGGTAGTATACCAGGGCAGTAGAGTACATAGTAGAGTATAAATGTTCCTACTGGTTTTGCATGCTCTTAATTAGTTCGTATAATTTTCCCAGGTTTCTTTGAGACTGGAGCCCTCATCGTTTCTGAAGCCTTTCATCTTCTCTAAATTCTAAATTCCCATGGCTCTTACACTCTAGAACTTAGATTTCTAGTTCCCTCCCTTGGTCATTCCTCCCTTGCTTCAGGCTTCTTCTTTCTTCCGTCATCTTACACCCCCTAAGACGCTGCTCTTCGTTGATCCACCTACCCTTTTTCCTGTTATTTATCTGGACCCTCTGTCTTGGATCGCAGCAGAATGACAAATGTCTTAGACCCGGAGGAGTCCATGTCTCCATTGTCTGGGAGGGAAGGAAGCAGGGAAACTTCTTTAATTTAATGTAGAAGTAACATCCTAGGTCAGAACTCTGAGTCTAGTTTCCTACAAAGCTGTTGTTAGATATGATGATTGAGTCTTAGAGGACTATCCAGAGAAGGAGATCTAGGAGAGACCTGTGTTCAAATACCAGCTCATGACCCTGGATGAGTCATTTTCCACCATTACTACCTGTGTGACCCTGGCCAAGTCACTTAACTTCCCCTTGCCTCAGTTTCCTGATCTGTAAAATGAAGGAGTTGGGCCACTCGGAAACTACTCCCATTTCTAATTCTATTTCCTGACTCTCCATGTGCATTTACTGTGTTCACTATGTGACACGCACTCTACTAAACCAGGGAAACCATGACAAAAATGAAATAATTCCTTCCCTCAAGTAGCTTGCATTCTATCAAGGGAATAGACCAGAAAGATTGAGGTTCAAGTCCTGCCTCAGGCATTTACTGGTTATGTGACCCTGGCTGTGGTTTCAGTTTCCTTATCTGTTAAATGGGACTTGAGTTTGGTGACCAATAAGGTCCTTTCCAATTGATCATCTACTTATATAAATAAGCATAAACCAAATCAGTATAAGGTAAATTTATAGGAGGAGGGAATTAAAAAAACCTTATGTAGAAAGAAGGAGTGCTGAAGTACAATTTTGAAGGAAATAAAGGAGACTCTTTCTGGGGAGTTCTGTAGGTCAAAACAATTTTCATAATACTATTAAAACATTTTAATGTCTAATAGTTAAATATCATGAGTAGGTAGGTGCTGCTAAATCTGGAGTCAGGAAGACCTGGGTTGAAATGTGGCTTCCCACATGTACTAGCTGTGAGATCCTGGGCAAGTCATTTACCCTGTTTGCCTCAGTTTCCTCATCTGTAAAATGAGCTAGAAAAGACAGTGGCAAACCACTCCATTATCTTTGCCAAGAGAACCCCAAATGGGGTCATGAAAAGTTGGCAGTGACTGAACAATGCAGAGTTAAATATCGAAAGAAAGTAGATAAGGAAAGAGTAGAGATTCACCAAGAAAAAATAATAGCTAACTATCCATAGATATGACCCAATGTTTGGGGGGTCCTCAATAATTTTTAAGAGTATAAAGGGATCCTGGGACCAAAATGTTTGAGAAAGTCTATCCTAGAACAAATAAAGCCACCCAGCATGGTTAAAATGTACTTCCTCCTTAGTGTTCTGCCTTTTCAAATCTTGTTCTTTCTTTAAGGCCCATATCTTGCCACAGCCTCTATGACGTCTTCCCTGATTGCCCGCCCCCCCACCCTCAATTTCACAGGTGAGGAAACTGAGGGCAAAAGAGATTAAGTAACAAAGCCCCACAGGAAAGGACTCTGGCCCAGGTCCTCTTTCAATCTCCATATCCATCGCTCTTTACCCACCACTATGATGTGATGTAGTCAAAGTGATTACTTCCCTCTCAGATTTGTTCAAACGCATTTTGTCTAGATCTCTTCTTTGCTCTTATCACATTCAACTGTGTATGCTATTGATTTGTGCCCATGTCACATCCTCCTTGTTAGATTGCGAGGCCCTGTAGTGTGAGGATTAGGTCATTTTTCATCTTTGTATTTTCAAAGCTCATCACGATGCCTTATATATCAATAAATCAATCGATCAACAAGGTATTATTAAGTGCTTACTATGCTTTAGGTCCTGGGCTAAGTGCTGAGAATACTGGGAAAAGTTTTATGACGTCCCTTGCCTACCAGGAGCTGGGATTCCAATGGATGGCAGTAGCTAATTATATAGCACTTGAAAGCTTACAAAAGTGTTTTACCTATATTACATAATAACAGCTAGGATTTATGTAAGGATGTAAGGCCTGTAAACTGGTTTGCATACATTATTATTTGATCTTTGTAACAGCCCTATTTTATAGATGAAGAAATGGACGCTGAAAGTGTCTGAAGTAAGATTGGAACTCAGTTTTTCATAACTCCAAGCATTCTAGACATTAGGACACTTACTCTTCAGTAGCTGCTTTATAGCATAGTAGGTACTTAGTAATTAGTCGATTGAATAAATCAATTACTAGAATAATTATATATCACAAAACTACAGTAATATTAATTTTATTACATAATATACCAATTCTAGTTATAATATAGGAGTTGTATAATAATTAGTTGACTGAGTGAATCAGTTACAAGAGTAGTTCTATGCTGTAAAACTATACTAAAGTAAATTTTATTGTAGAATAAAATAATTCTAATTATAATATAGTAGGTGCTTAATAATTACTTGATTGAATGAATCACTTAATAGAATAGTTATATATTATAAAACTATAATAAAATAAATTTTATTATATTATATTGTAAAAATATTTTATTAGTGTAATAAAATAATTCTAATATAGTAGGTGTTTAGTACTCAATTGATTAAATCAATTATAAAAATAGTTATATATTATAACAATGCGATAGTGGGGTGGCCCAGTGGATAGAGCACTGCGCTTGGAATCAGGAAGACTCATCTTCATGAGTTGAAATCCAGCCTCGGATACTTGCTAGCTGTGTGACCATAGGCAAGTCATTTAACCCTGTTTGCCTCAGTTTCCTCATCTGTAAAATGAGCTGGAGAAGGAAATGCTAAACCACTTTAGTATTTTTGTCAAGAAAATCCCAAAATGGATCATGGAGAGTTGGACATGACTGAGCAATAACAAATAAAATTGCAATATAATAAAATAATTCTAATTATAGCCTAGTAGATTCTTAATAATCAGTTGATTGAATGAATCAATTATAAGATTAACTATATTATATATTCTAAAATAGAAATAATTATAGTAGATGCTTAATAACAACTTGATTAAATCAATTATAATAATAGTTATATTGTATATCATATAAAAACAAGTTATAATACCTTATAAAGTTATAGTTATTATATTATGATCAATTGATTGAACAATGCCTCACATTCAGAGCTTGCTTTAATCATTACAACATAGGCAGTATAAGCATTCCTGCCTTACTCCTATGAGGAAGGAAACTGAGGCTTAGATTAAGTGGCTTCTCTTGGTCAGACTTAGAAGAAATCTGATCATTGGTCTCATGCTTCTCCTTCCTAAATAAGAATCCCTACTTGTATCAAGGGGTTATATCAGCCTCAGCCTGCACATCTCTACCATGTCTTAAGGTACCTTTGGACACTTTGGGGACAATTCTAATTGTTAGGAAGTTTTCCTGGATGTTAAGCCTAAATTTGCCTCCTTGTAGCTTGTACCCATTGCTCCTATCCCATAGTGTCTGGATCTGTCATTTCATTGGTGTAGGGCACTCCCAGAGGAGGAAAGTCCACTCACCAATGTAGGTCTTCATCTTCTTTGCAGTTTATAATCTTCTAAAGTTGTCTGCATCCCTTAGAGCTTGTGACTTGTCTAGAGTCATATAGCCAGTATATGTGGGAGGGGCATAATCCAGACTTTTCTCCTCAATCTGAAAGCTCTTCAAGGACTGCATTGGATCAGTTTCATTGGATCAGACTTGGACGGACATTTATTAAGCACCTATTATGTGCTAGACACTGGTGGGGAGTGGGATGCAAAGACACAAAAGCCCTATGTTCAAGGAGCTTGACCTCACTCCTGAATGCTTGATTAAAAAGACCAGTTGAGGAAAGAGAACATTAATCACCAGGGGCAATCCAGGAAGGCTTCCCAGAGGACATGGCACCTGGATTGAGGAAAGCTAGGATTCTGAGAGGGGATGAGAAGGGTGGACCTTGTGGACTTGGGAGTTGATAGATTTGGGCAGAGGTGGAAGATGGAGTGTGGAATTTAGGAAATTTAGGAATACAGCTAGGAATCCAGTTTGGCAGGTCAGCCCTGACTGTAGCACAGGGGCTATTTGTAGCTCCTCAGTGCTCCATCCTCCAGGGGAAGGGCAGCTACTCAGGAGGCAGAGGTGGTCAGCTGCTTCTTGGGACTTTTCCTTTTGACATTCAAGCTTTTCTTTCTCATTCTGGAAGATCATATCTGGGATTCCATAGTTATGTTCCTCTTCAGGCATTTATGCTTTAGTCTAAAGATCTCCAGTGCCTTCAGTTGATCCTTCTTTTTTGGTGGTGGTAGGGAACATCTAAGTGGTGGAGTGGTTAGAGACTGGACTTGGTGTTCGAGTTTGAATCCTGCGTCAGACAATTACTAGCTATGTGACTCTAGGCAAGTCCCTTAACCTCTATTTACCCTAGTTTCCTGTTCTGTAAAATGAGGAGAATAACACCTCCTTCACAGGGTTGTTGTCAGGATCAAATGAGATAATATTTGTAAAGTGCTTTGCGAACCTTAAAGTGATATATAAATATTTATGGTTGTTCAGTCGTGTCCTTATTTGGGGGTTTCTTGACAAAGATATTAGAATGGCTTGCCATTTTCTTCTCCAGTTCATTTTACAGATGAGGAAACTGAGGCAAGCAGGGTTAAATGACTTGCCAGGGTCACACAGCTAGTAAGCATCTAAGACCAGATTTGAACTCAGAAAGGTGAGTCTTCTAGACTCAGAGTCTGGCACTCTATCTACTATATCATGTATCTGCCCTATATAAATGCTGGCTATTGTTTCTAGAAGCAATTCAATTTGTCCATAATTTTCCTAAAATGTGGCATCTAGAATTGACCTCCTGATCAAAGACTCATAAAATTGTACATTTACATCTGGATAGGGCCTTTGACATCATCTGATTCAGCCCACTCATTTTTCAGATGAAGAAGTTGCGGTCTAGAGAAATTTACCTACTTGTTCAATCCTTATGTAGGTCGCAAGTAGCATCGAGGATTCAAACCCAGGTCCTTTGACTCCAAATCCATGCTCTTTCTATTGTCCCATGGCAACGTCAAGACTCTGAATAACCTTCAATATCATGACTGTTATTGACTCATTTTACTGTTGGTTCATATTGATTCTCTCCAGACCCCCAGATCTTTTTCTTTCAAATCATTGCTTCTGGATGCCTCTCCTATACTGTGCTTGTGCAGTTGGTTTTTTGAACCTCTGTGAGTACTTACATTTATTTCACTCCCAGACTTCTTGATTCCAAATCTAAGATTCCTTCCAAATGACCTGCCCCTACTTCTGGAGTACTGTGTTCAGTTCTTGGTGCTGCATTTCTTTCAATTCTGCTTTGATTCTAAGAGAACCTGGAACATGGGAGTCCTTAGGAAAGGCTTCAGGCGTCAGAATTGGGTCTCAGCCCTACCAAGAGCTGTTAAAGGGATAACCTATGGTGCACTGGAAAAGAGTGCTGGACATGGAGTAAGGAGACCTTAGATCTAATCCCAGCTCTGCATCTAGGGCTATATCAGGTTTGTTGTCAGGGAAGTATGGTCAGCTTTGGCACCCATAGTTACATCCCAGGCACATAGTGGGCAGTAAAGTGGTGCAAAAAGCGTATTGGGCCTGGAATCAGGAAGATCTGAGTTCAAATTTGGCCATAGATACTTACTAGATGTATGCCCCTGGGCAAATCACTTAATCCTGTATACCTCAGGTTCCTCATCTATAAAATGAAGACAATCACAGAACCTATCTTCAGAGTTGTTGTGAGGGTCAAATGAGATTAAAAATTGTAAAGAACTTAGCACAGTACATGGCACATAGTAGGTAATACACACATGTGTATGTATTAATTAACTAGCTAGAAATAAACAGGTACAGTCTGGGTTCAAACTGACTCCTTTGTGATTTTTAAAATGAATGACAACAAAAGACATCTAGTTCAGTAAAAAATTAACACCGGGAATTCCATAAATCGACGAGGTTGGTTCCGTTTGGGGCAAGCCCTGCTGTTCAGTAAGACGGTTTAGGTTTCTACTTCCCTGAGGTGGGGTTCTTTAAGAACTGGAGATGCTCAGCTGGGGTAGGTAGGATTAGACTTGGAGGCAGGGGTGTGGATGAGATAATTTTTCAGTCATAGGCTCATCAGATTTAGAAGTAGGAAGAACCCGTTTCTAAGGTTCCTGTACTCAGTCTCGGACAAATGAAATGACTTGTCCACAGTCACTATAAAAGCCTTAGCTCTGCCTATAAAATGAGGTGTGTTGTGAAAGTTTCCCCACCTGAGTTGCTCTGAAGGTCAGGGAGAATCTTATCCACCATTATATCTGTAACACTAGAAGGAAAAGAACACCTACTATGTACCAGACACTGCTTAGTAGGGCTCTACAGTTATCTCATTTAGTTTTCTCAACAACTCTAGGAAGTAGGTATTAACTACCTTGACTGAGAGTCAAAAAGTGATTAGTCAGACGGAAAGGAAAAGAAATTTCTGTGTGCCAAGGAAGACTGCTTAGGTTAGTGGCAGCTCTGGATTTTGAGGGTAAAGCTTGGGTTTTTATAGCTTTGTAGGCGTGCTTAGGATACAAAACCCAATCAGTGGCATTCCTCAGCTGAAAAAGGAAATGGGGAAGTGTGTGAGCCTTGGGGTCCAAGGAGTTGCTAAAACTCAGGCTTGCTCCTGGGGGAAGTTCATCTCGTTGAGGTTAGTTTTATCTGTATTCCCTGTTTTGGCAGGAAATCTCTAAGATGATGGAAGCCCCTTTAAAATAAAATAATTCTTGTTCACCTTGTTGTTACCAGGGAGGGAAGCAAAACTCTTTCTCCTTGGGTTTGGAGGTTATTTTATCTGGGAAGAACAGGTTTTTCCAAAACTCATAGTGTTGTACTTGGGTTCATCTACTTCCGCAGGTAGTGGTTGGACTAAGTGATCTCTAATTTGCCTCCTAGCTCTTAATCCTGTAATTGTTGACCTAGGTAAATTACAGAGCTGGGATTCAATCCTCTTGATTCAAAATTCAGGCAGTAGGATGGTATAGCCTTCCCTTCTCAGAATGTGTGTCCAGAGGGAGAGTACAAGATTTAAGGGGATGGGAATTCTGGGTGTCTACAAGTGCTATTGAGGGGGGTGGGGTGGGGGCGTACCCCTCCCTCCCTTATTCCTTGTCCGTAGATGAGTATCTACTGGAAAAGGTGTTATCAGCTGAAATATTCAGGTTACATAGCTGGTAACTGTCTGAAGCAGGATTCAAACTCAGGTCTTTCTGAATTCTGAGTTCTGACTCCAAGTCCAGTGGAGTTTGCCTCAGAGATCTCCTCCCTGCTGCCCTTCTCCCTTCTCCTCTTTCTCTTCTACTGTTTCCCGACTTTCTCTGCTCTCACTTTTGCCATAGAAACAGGAGAGAAAAGGGAGAAAAGATAAGAGATCAGAAGAGGAAAAGTGGAGAGAGAGAGAGAGAGACAGAGACAGACAGACCGATATAGAGAGGAGGAAGAGAAAAAAGAGAGGAGAGGAAAAAGAGAGAGAGGAGGGACAGAGAGAGGAGAGAGGGAGGAGATAGAGGAAAGATGGGGAGAGAGAGAAGAATGGGAAATAAAGCTGAATCTAGAGATACTTTTGCATATACCCGAATGGACGGATCAATGCTGAATATTTCAGAAAATAATTGGTAATTTGGAGTGGAAAATACTTTCCCTCCCAACGTTCCCCTTTTGTATTTTGCTTGGCTTAGCTGAGAGAGCGCCAGAGTGAGTTTTAAGGGTGGAGGGAACTGGGTTTAAGGGGAGATGGGTATTAGAGATCTGGGAGGGGAAACCCTCTTTTCTCTGGGAAAGCTCCTTGCTCCCCTTTCTCCTTTAATGAGGAATGTTTGCGTCTCTCTCTCTCTCTCTCTCTCTCTCTCTCTCTCTCTCTCTCTCTCTCTGTCTTTGTCTTTTCTCTTTCTGTGTCTCTCTGTGTGTCTTTGTCTCTGTCTCTCTGTCTCTTTCTGTCCCTCCATCTCTGTCTCTGTCTCTCCCCTCTCTCCCTTCTCTCCCCATTTCTCTTCTCCTGGCTTGGGAATGAGGTAAGGCCTGCCTAGAGGGTGGAGGGGGCTCATTTCACATGCAGTTCCCCCTTCCCCCCTTCCTCCCTCCCTCCCTCCCTCCTCCAGTTTCTGTGGTTCCTTTCACTCACCGGGTATTTTTACCTTCTACTTGTTCCCATTACTCCATCAAAGGAGTTGAGGGGGGGAGCTATAACAGGCAGCGGTTAGCTTAGCTCTCTGGAGGAGCTCAGAGAGGGCAGGGCTTGTAAAGAGAGTGTCTTTGGCAAATGTCCCTTGAGACTGAAACCCACCTTGCCTCCAATTCTGGCCCATGTCCTGGAGCCTGGCACAAAGGAGGAATCTTGGCGGTCCTGAGCAGCAGGTGGGGGCTCCCAGGATTCTGAATTCTAGTCCTACTCTGTTCCTGTCCATAATCCCTTTACAGTTTTCTAAACGTTAGCTCTCCAATTTTTTATGTCTTTGGATCTCAAATAATCCCTTGTGAGATTTGGGAGAGGTTGGGATGTCTTTGATGAGTTTACTGGCTGTGCGAGCCAGAGCATTTAATTTTCCGGTGTGCTGCAAGCAGTTCTCTAGTAGGTATTGGTTTCCTTGGCAGAGGAAGTTCTATGTTGTGTGTTCCCTATGCTGATAGTCACAGACTGTATAAAAAGCAGAAATTACAGCTGAGACAGGCAGAAGGTTAGAGAGCCAACCTTGAAGTCTGGAAGATCTTGGTTCAGGAACTACCTAGCTGTGACCCTGAGAATCACTTGACACTAAGCTGCATGGAGGGGTAGGGAGGAGTGTGTGTGTGTGTGTGTGTGTGTGTGTGTGTGTGTGTGTGTGTGTGTGTGTATGTGTTAAATTTAGATACCAAGAATTTCTTTACCCAGTAGTTTCCAAAGTATGGTCCAGGGACTCTTGGAGTCCCTAAGACCCATTCAGGGGATCCATAAGGTCAAAGCTATTTTCATAATAACTAAGATATTTTGATTTCTAATACAGTAAATGGCAATAGACAAAATGCACATAGCTCTTTGGGGTCTTTAATAAGGAAGGAAACAAGCATTTATTAAGTTCCTGTATTATTATCATATATAATTATTATATAACATCATTAAGCTCCTCCTGTATGCCAGGCATTTTACAAATATTACCTCATATGATCCTTACTGCAGTCCTGGGAGGTAGATTACTAGGGCAGCTAGGTGGTTCAGTAGTAAGAGTACTAGGCCTAGTCAAGAAGCCCATCTTCCTGATTTAAAATCTGTCCTCAGATCTTTACTGGCCGTGTCATCCTGGACAAGTCACTTAACCTGTTTGCCTCAGTTTCCCATCTGCAAAATGAGCTGGAGAAGGAAATGGCAAACCACTCCATTATCTTTGCCAAGAAAACCTCAAATGAGGTCATGAAGAATTGAACACAACTGAGAATGACTGAACAAAAATAATAAGATGTGATCACTAACCCCACTTTACAACTGAAGAAATTGAGGCAGGCAGAGGTTGTGACTTGCCCACTTGTCACATAGCTAGAATGTCCAGATCTGAAATCTTGTTTTCCTGACTCCAGGCCCAGTGCTCTTTCCACTGTATCATCTTACTGTCTCATAATTTAAAGTAATTTTTAAGAGTGTGAAGGAGTTGTGAAACCAAAAAGTTTGAGAACTGCTGTAGGTCTAGAATTATGGGAACTCCTCATCACAAGGAATTTGTCTGCCTCCAAGTGACCATGAATTCTTGAAAATTATGGCACCAGACTATCTCAGAGAGATCCTAGAAGCTAGGAAGACTTTGAGTACAAACATACAGACTTCACAGTCCTCTGAAGGCCAGTCCTATCACCCAATACCTAGTGACAGATTAATTTTTTTGGTCACAGCAATTCATGATGCAGTCTACTTAGGCACCAGTATTTGTGTCAGTAGAGGGAATGCCCACACTAGTAAAATCCAGATGAGATTTATTATTATCTTTTCTAGCTCTGTAAAGTAATTCTTTGGTGGTATGATTGGTTTGACACTGAATAAACATATTTAGGCAGTATTGTTATTTTTATTATATTGACCTAACCTATCCATGAACAATTACTATTTCTCCAGTTTAGATCTGTATTGTATAAGAAGTCTCTTGTCATTGTGTTCATATAGTTCCTGTGTGTGTCTTGGCAGGTAGATTCCCAAGTATTTTATACAATCTGTAATTATTTTAAAAAGAATTCTCTTTTTATCACTTCCTGATGGATTTTGTTGGTAATTCATAGAAAATACAGATGATTTGTGTGGGCTTATTTTATATCCTGCAATTTTACTGAAGTTGTTAATTATTTCGGTTAGTTTTTTTAGTTGACTCCCTAGGGTTCTCTAAGTAAACCATCCTTTTATCCACAAAAAGCCTGCTAGTAAATCACAGATCTTTAGAACCATTGAAGCATTATAGATGAAGAAACCGAGTCCTCCCAAAGGGGTGAAGTAATTTGCCTGAAGTCATTCATACAGTTTGTAAGTGGCAGACTAGAGCAACCCATTTCTTCCGACTCTAGGTTTCTGTTGTAAGCCTCAGATTACAGCTGGGAGGGATTTTTAAAGGCCACTTCAAACATGAGGAAATTCAGACTCAGAGAGGTTAGTTGATTTGCCCAAGATCACACAGGGAGTAAATATCTAAGGTATATATGTTGCTGTGAGGTTATTAACTAGTTTTACATACCTATTTACAAAGGCAAAACATCAAAAAAAAGTGTGATGGGATGGGCAGTAAACTTCATAGGAATAAAAGGGAATAAAGCCAGAGCCTGCTAGCTCTAATGGAGTCAATCAATAAGTGACCCCCTGACCCCCTCCCCTTCCTTCCCCCACCCCATGGTGATTGAACCAGTGAGAAAGGCAGAGGGAAACAAGGGTTTGGGTTGTGGGAGAGAGGCTCAAGTGAGTGCTAAACTAGACTATTTTCATTTGGATTGAAGGTACATATCCTAGTAGACTATAAACTCCTTGAAGGTAGGACCTTTTCATTCGTATTGTATTCTGTACTACCCTCATAATAAGCGCTGACATTTACACAGTGCCTTAGAATTTGTAAAGTGCTTTGATTATATTATCGCACTTGAACCTCATTAGAATCATAGATTTAGAGCTAGAAGGGATGTTAGAGGTAATATAGTCCAGCTTCCTTATTTTACACATGAGAAAACTGAGGCCCCAGGAATTCAAGTGATTTGCCCAGGGTCATATAGTATGTGGAAGACTCAGGTTTCAAACCCAGATTCTCATATAACAAATCCAGCCCCCTCTCTACTTTGCCCTGCTGCCTCCTTTTCCAGGAAAGCTCAGTAGAATTCACCTGAACTTGTGTTTCAATAGAGAACCCAGAATAACTTTCGTGCCAAGATGGAGCATCCAAGTAGAGGATTCCCATTTTACACATAAGCAAAGTGAGGTCCAAGAAGGTAGTTAAATGCCCTATTTGATGGTCAAATGGCTGGTCCATGGGAGAGCCTGAGCCAGAATTTGAGTCCACCTTCTGACTCTAAACCAATGCTCTTTGTACTTTACCAAGATGGCGGAGGAAGAGGTCCTTTCTGGAACCCAAAGGTTTTGTACTGTTTCTGAAATCTTTTCACCTAGACTGTGGGTCCAACAGAGCTCTAGCCTTCCTAACCCCAGAAGACCTAACTTCTTGGATAGGTAAAAATGGATGAGGGCTGAAGCGGTATCTCTAACCACTGTCACACTCTGGTACCGAATGCATTAAGGCCTTGAAGCTCCACAGTCTGGGAGCTACTGGGTATCATCATCTTTATCATTGGGTGGCTATATGTCAGAGTGGATAGAGTGTGTTGGACATAGAGTCACCAAAACCTGCAATCTAAGCCTGTCTTAGACAAATCACTTAACTTCTTTCAGCCTCAGTTTCCTCATCTGTAAAATGGGGATAAAATAGCACGTCCTGATCAGGATTGTTGTGAGTAGCATACTATTAAGTGCTTTGTAAATCTTAAAAGTGTCATATAAACACGATGGCTATTCCTTGGGAAGAGTAATTATTCCTTCTCTTTGAGAAAGCTTTTAATGCGTGCTCAAACATGTTGGAATCTGTACAAAGAGAGATATCTTGCTCACACGTGCTCTCTACCATTCTTTCCCTACCAACTTAATATTCCTAAAGCATAGGTATGACGGTGTTAACTCCCATTCTCAAGAAACTTCAGCGGCTCCCTATTACCTCTAGGATAAAATACAAAGTCTCCTGTTTGTCATTTAAAACCTTTCATGCTCTGGCTTTAGCCTCTCTTTCTAGGCTGATTCTATATGATTTCCTCCCTTTCTCTGCACATGCACATATTCTATACTGTAACTAAATTGCCTACTTGTTCGTTGTTGAACATTCCGTCTCTCTCCCTTGCAAAGAATGTGCCTGATTCTTGGAATGCTCTCCCTTCTCACCTATGCCTCTTGGCACCCCTACTTCCCTTCCAGTTTTAGCTCATGTGCCACCCCTCCTTCAAGAAGCATTTACTGATCCCCCATATTTATGTCCTCTAATCGTTTTGTATTTATCTGCATATAACTTTTATTTATTTATCATTAGCTTGGTACATCTCCCTAAAAGGCTGTAAGCTACCTTGAGGATAAGGACTATGTTGATTCTATATTTCAGTGCTCAGTGCCTAGCCCAGAGTAGTCGATGAATAAATGCTTAACCATTAATTGTATACTTAACATTATTAAATTATTTTAATAAATAAATTGAATTTAATTATTTGATAATGATAATTAATTAGCGTCAATTAATAAAGGCACTAAGGTATTGGGGAAAGTTCTAGCCCTAGCAAATTTGGTGTCTTCGGACAAGTGACTTCACCTTGATGTCTCCGAGTTTGCTCATCTGTAAAATGGGAAAAATAATCACTTATTGAGATACAGTGAAGTTTAAGTGAAACCAATGGATCTGAATGTGGTTGGTGGAGTACACAGACGCCAGGTGCTGCTTTTGCTACAAACTCTAACCTGAGAGTACCACAGATGCTGGGGCCCAGTCTCTGTTTCTTCTCCTTCCTAACATAAGACAGGAGAGAGGTGTGCCTAGGGTCCTGGGTTGGGGGCCAGGGTGGTGGGTTACAGTTTAGATAGAAAGGTTTACTTCCTGGGGAGTGGGTCACTCTCAGACAGATCCTTTTGTCCAATGAGGGAAGCCAATGGGTTTCCCCAGAAGGCTTTAGAAACCAACTGCAACTTTCCCTCTCTCTGAGGTACAGAGACAAAGGTATTCTCTCCTGATCACTTCAGGCAGCTGCTGGGTGAAGAGGTGATCCAAGTGCTCTCACTCCTCAGCCAGGCCCTCTCCTTCTTGCTGAGGAGGAAAAGAGGAAAGCAAATGGTGGTGGTGATGGGGAAGTGGGAATGCAGGAGGGTTTCCAGGGGAAAACTAGCTTCATAAGAGGAGCGGGAATGAAGAGCTGGCGCTCTCCTCTCTGCCTTCCTGGAGAGATATTTAATGCCAATAAGAGTAGTAATGGCATTGATAATAATAGTAGGCAGGGGTGGGAGTGGTCACCTGAGCCCCATTCCAGGAGGAGAGACCAAAGAGAGTGGGCAGCTGAGGAGATTCACCTAGTTTTCAATACCTGGGGAAGTGGGGCAGCCCTGGGGTTGGGATGGGGAAGGAGAGCAGTGGGGAAACTCTCCTATCCCTTGGGGGATTGCAGCTTCATTTTTTTTCTTAATCCCAGAGTTGGCTAGGTGTGATTTGGAGAGACTTTAGGAGAGCAGATAGGACCTTGTGCTGACAGCCAGGAGACCACTAGCAGTTTACTTCCCTCCTTGGGCCTGGGTTTCCTTCTCTGTAAAACAGGGATCATAAAGCCTTCATCCCGTACCTCAAAGGGCTGAGGCTTTAATGAGATTGTAACTCTGCTTTTTAAATGAGAGGTGTTATTATCAAATCCTGAAGAGCTAATGGTCTTAACTGCACATTTTAGCCCTTAATTATATGCTGCCTTGTACTGATATTTAATTATCTTATTTGAATATAAGTCTCACCTCACCAACAAGGCTATAAAGTCATTGGAGCCAGGGATCAGGCCCAAGTCTTATAGGATACAAAATTGGAAAAGACCTTGGAGATCATCTAGGCCAGGAATGGGGAAGCTGCAGCCTCGAGGCCACATGTGACCTTCTAGATTCTCAAGTGCAGCCCTTTGAATTCAAATTTGAACCTGTGGCCTGGAGGATTCAGTCAAGGGCCGCACTGGAGGACCTAGAGGGCCACATGTGGCCTTGAGGTCGAAGGTTTTCCACCCCTGATCTAGGCCAGCCCCTTCATGTGACAGGTGAAGAAACACACTGAGACCCAGGGAGATGTTGACTTGCCTGTGGTCCACACAGGTACAGTCGGTAGCTAAGTTGGGATTTATACCCAGGTCCCAGAAACAGTCAGTGTTTCTTTCACTATGAATGAATGAATGAATGAAGCATTTATATAGACATCACATCTTTGTGTCTCTAACTCTCATCACTTCTGGCCCTCTCTACTTCCATCTCCCCATCCCTAGTGCCTAGTGTCTAGTAGGGAGCCACTGGCACATGGTAGGTACTTAGGAAACATTCGTTGATTGACAGGAGAGGGGGATGAAGTTGCCGCTGGGCAATGGAGTGAGGAACTCAGGTTTCTCCAGGGGATTACCAGCCAGGGATTGGTGTCTCACACAACCTGACTTGCTGTGAGCAAACATCTGTGAAAGGCCCTGAAGCGAGAGAATCTGTGTGTGTGCGCGTGTATGTGTTGCTGAAGGTGACATGCATCCCACAGCTGTTTCTGGTCACGGCATGCTGGACCCTGGGGATGTAGGCATCTCCCTTGTGGATGCCCTGGACTGCAGATAGGGTAAGGAGAGCTTCAGTTTTATTCCAAAGGGGCTAGATTTCTATTTTGTACTCTCTCTTGAGTAGGGTAGCTGGAAGGAAATCAAATTTTGGAGATTTGCAAAGCTTTTGGCGATAACCTCTGGCATCTTCATCTCTCTGGTTGCCTGATGAGAGATCAGAATAGTTAATGTTCTCGTTGGGGTTTTGTTTGACATTCTCTCTCTCTCTCTCTCTCTCTCTCTCTCTCTCTCTCTCTCTCTCTCTCTCTCTCTCTTTCTCTCTTTCCCCTTCCCTCTCACTAGCTCCCTTTCTAAGGTTGAAAGAACAGAACAGTTTTCTTCTGGATGCCACATGATGAAAAGCCTAGAGCCTTCATGTCTCTCTCGGCAGTGAGCAACTGAAGGACCAGCCATCGGGACTTCTGAATCCTGTGGAACCTAGACCACCTGCTGTCTGATATCCCTTTGGTTTCCTGCTACTTCCTGGAATGGATTGTGGAATCCTCTGGAGTCACTGAGTTTCATACCTGGGATAGCATTACTGGTGTCCAAGAGAACAAGACATCATGGTCTGGCATCTTGGATCTCATGGGAACTCCCCAAATCTTTGCTCCTAAGCTGATCCCAGTGAGAGTCTTGGGGGAACCTGGAGCAGAAGCCCATGCTGAGTCAGGCTACAGGACCTCACTAGGGCTAGGAGTCTCTGCCGGCTGTTCATGGGTCTCTAGGGCTTTATTTCCCTTGCTGTCCTTTGGCGATGACTAGGAAGAGCAGAGGTTGCTGGTGCCTACAGCGGCTGCCTCTCTTGCTGTTTCTCAGCTTATGCTTTTTCTGGGTAGCCCCTTCCCTGGGCAAACCCAGAGGCCAGGGTCACCCCCACATGAACTCCATCCGGATCGACGGGGACATCACTCTGGGTGGACTGTTCCCAGTCCACGGAAGAGGCTCTGAGGGTAAAGCCTGTGGAGAGCTTAAGAAAGAGAAGGGCATCCACCGACTGGAGGCCATGCTGTTTGCCCTTGACCGGATCAATAATGACCCTGACCTGTTGCCCAACATCACACTGGGGGCCCGCATCCTGGACACCTGCTCCAGGGATACCCATGCTCTAGAGCAGTCATTGACTTTTGTCCAGGCGCTGATCGAAAAGGACGGCACAGAGGTGCGCTGTGTCAATGGAGGGCCCCCCATCATCACCAAGCCTGAGCGCGTGGTGGGTGTCATTGGGGCCTCAGGCAGTTCAGTTTCCATCATGGTGGCCAACATCCTTCGCCTCTTCAAGGTGAGTGTGTCCCTGGTGTTGGAGCCCTGGAACTATAGGCTACACTGCTTCTTCTCCTTCCTCCTTCCCTCCTGTTTCCAGTGAGAACAGGAAGCTCTCCTCCGTATTGAGGGTGTGGTATAAAAAGAGGGATCTTAATTTTTTGTCGCAAGCAGAGCTTCCCTTCTTGGTTAATTTCCTTTTCCCTTTCTCTTCCCCTTCTGCCTTTCTCTTCTTTCTTCTACCTTCTGTTCCTTCCTTCCCTCCCTCTTTTCTTTTCCTTCCCTTCTCCTCTCCTTTACTTTTCCCCTCTGCTTGTCCCTTCTCTTGCCCTTCTTTTTCTTTCATCTATTATCACCTCCCTCCCTATTCTTTCCTCTCTTCCTATTCTTTTCTTTATTTCCTTACCTGTGTCCTATTCTCCTCCTCCTCCTCCTTTCTATCCGCTCCCTTTTTCTCCCCTCCCCCTTTTTTCTCTGTCCCTCCCTGTTCTTTTCTCCCTTCACTTCTTACCTGTCTCCCATCCTCTTTCTCCCTTCCCCCTCTCCCCATGCTTCCTTTCCTCCTTCCTGGGGCAAGAGCTGCTGATTTGCAATTCAATTGGAGCCAAGTGCTTCGCTAAGCTGCTACAACTACAGAAAGCTACCGGGTGGAGAAAAAAAAAAAAACCATTACAAGCATTTTACCAATAATTATGTGCCTGCTTCTCTGTGCCTTGTTTTGCAGTGTGTGTGATTGTGTATATGAGACAGAACAGGAGCAGGAGGATGGGTTTGTTTGTGGCAGCCTTGGGAGGGAGGGCCCCAGCAAGGCCCAGGGTACCACGTTCCCCCCTCTTTTCCCCAGGGAAGCAGGCCCAGCCTCCTCCTAGGAGATGGTTTTTCAGGGAAAGATCAGGACTTTTCAGGAGTCTGGTCTGAAATAGAAGAAGAATTGGCCCTTTGAGAGCCACGGTGATGGTGGAGAGACAGTGAAGAGGCCTGAGGGGGAGGTCCTTACATGGGCACTTTGTCCCAACCCCCTTTCCGTAGCTAATATTATGTGGCAGGAGAATTAGTGAGGAAATGCTACCTTCTGCAGGAAGTCTGGCACACTGTAGGCCCAGAGTAACTGCTTGTTGACTTGACTTGGTTTGGAGGGGGGTTGGGACAGAGGTGTGGAATGACAGAAAGGAGTCTGGACATATATCCTATCTCATATGTGATAGCCTATCATATCAATCATATCATATATCGCATTATTGGAGAACTGGAAAGAGCCTCAGTCATTATCTACTTCAGCATCTTCATTGTGAGAGAGGTGTTAAGGTTGAGCATATAAAGACAGAACCTCAGAGGCAGCAAGACCTGAGTTCAAATCCTGCTTCTGATGCATCGTGGCTGTGCAATGCCTTTTCACTTTGAGTTTTCTAGGATTGTAAACTATAACACAAGAGCTAATTAGCATAGATAGAGGGAGATTCTGCATCAGGACTTCTGTACCCAATCCAATCATAGATGTGGTTCCCCCCAATCCTGTCCCCCCCCCGCACCTCCCCCCATTTTAGAATTGGCAAAAAATGAAGTCCAGTTAGCTGCAGAACCAGGACTAGGCCTTCTGATGGTTTTGCTGTAGGTCAGCTGTGTATGACTCTTGATAACTCCATTTGGGGCTTTCTTGGCAGAGATTCTGGAGTGGTTTGCCATTTCCTTCTCCAGCTCATTTTACAGTTGAAGAAACTGAGGCAGACAGGGTTAAGTGATTTGCCCAGGGTCACCCAGCTAGTAAATGTCTGAAGCCAGATTTGAACTCAGGAGGATGAGTCTTCTTGACTTCAGGCCTAGTTTAGCTTTCTATCCACTGCACCACCTAGCTGCCCTACTGGTTAGCGGGCTTGTATTTGACTGGCCTGCCCAAGGTTGAATTACAGAAAGCTGTTCGTGTTTTTTTAGATATGTTGTGTTATGGAAAGCAATTTTTTGGTCTTTATTTTAGAAATCAATCAATCAATCCACAAAGATTTATTAAACTCTTATTATATATCAATCATGGTGCCAAACCCTGGGTATACAAAGAAAAGGAAGAACAGAAAAACAGTCTCTACCCACCATAGTGAGGGAAACACACGTAAACAAATAGGCAAATAGAAGATACTGAGTAGAAAGAGAGTGACCCCTGAAAAGTCTTGATTTTTCCCTGAAAATCCATCTCTCTCTTGAGAGGAGGCAGGGCCTGCTTCCCTGGGGAATGCAGGAGGGGATGTGGTGGCCAGGGTGTGGGTGGGGCCCTCCCTCCCAAGGCTGCCCCAAACAGATCTATCCTCCTGCTTCTCCTGTTGTTTCTCACACACAAAGTTATGCACTGCCAAACAACTCAGAGAAGCAGGTACCTAATTATTCATAAAATATGAAATTTTACCAATTAGTAAAAAATTGGTGAAATTATCAAATGGTTGGGGGGTGGGATGGGGGAGGGGACTGGGAAGGTCTCTTAAAGAAGGCAGAATTTGAACTGAGCCTTGCAAGAAGGCAGGGATGTTGAGAGCATCCCTGTGAGGAGGGAAAACATTCCAGGCATGGGGAACCTCCAGGTCAAAGGCATGAAAATGAGAAATGGAGTGTTCTATAGGAAGTAGGCTAGTACTGCTAGATTATACTGTGAAGAGGGGAAAATAGTATGAGAAGATTGGAATGATAGGAGAGGCTAAGGCTGCGCTGAGTGTTAAATACCAAAAAGAAGGTTGATATTTGATCTTTGAGGTATTAGGAAGCCATTGGAGCTTACTGAACAGAGAGGGTGACTCTCTGCATCCAGGGCTCTTTCCCTGCATGGTGAATGCCTTCTGGGTCCTCGTGGGATGAATGCTCTTAATTTTCAGGTTTCCATGAGCCTGAGGCTTGATAGAGGGGAGATTTACACTGCTTGATGAGGGGCAGCACTTGGTGTATTCTAAACACTGAGAAATCCTGGGTTGTGTGGCCCTTTGATGGATTCCAACCAAGTTTGGACCACATGTGGCCTCGAGGTCCCAAGTTGGATTCTTGTCAAAGGGCTGCATGTGAGGACCTAGAGGGCCATGTAACCTCCAAGCAGCAGTCCCTACCCCTGGTCTAGTCATTTTACAAATGGCCTTAATGACTTTAAACTCTGGAGTCTTAATGTGCTAATCTCTTCTGGGGGCTGTTTTGTGTGTGTGAGAGTCTCCTAGGGGTTCTTTGTCCTAACTTCAGGCCTCAAACTTCTTTTTTAATTAAAAATTTTTTATTAATATCTTTCATTTTTCCATCACTTTCATTTCCAAATATATCCACTCTTTCACCCAGAGAGCCATCCTCTGTTAAGAATAGAGGGAGAAAAAGAGGTTCGATAAAATCGACCAAGTCATAAACTGAATCTGGTAGTATGTTCAGGGTTCTGAATCTGATAGTATATTCAAGGTTTTGAGTCTGATAGTATATTCAGGATTTTGAGCTTCTTACCTCTTCAAAGAAGGGAAGGGGTCAGTTTGTATTAGGGCACAAGGGTTCAGTCAAAGGGCTGCACTTGAGGATCTAGAGTGCCATGTGGCCTCAAGGCTGTAGATTTCCCACCCCTGGCCTAGTATATAGACTGCTGAATTTGGAGCCAAGAAGACTTGAGTTTGAATGCCTCAGCTGTTTGCCAACCATGTGAGCCTGGGAAAGTAGCTTCTCTGACCTCAATTTTTCCATCTGTAAGATGGGAATAGTAGCACCTTCCTTGTAGAGGTGTTGTGAATTGAGATAATATGTATTTTGTAAACCTCAAAGTGTTAGTTTAGGGATTAAGTTGGGATTTCATTGGTATAGAGAACTTTCAGATGATAAAAACTTCCTCTACTAATGAAGGGAGAAGCATTTTCTCTAATGTATAGTCTTAGAGGTTGCCTAGATCACTGAGAAGTTAAGAGACTTGACCAGGATCACACAGCCAGTATGTTTCCAAGGTAAACCTCGAACCCAGGTCTTCTTGGCTCCAAGTCTATCTGCAATGCTAAGGCTGCCTCATAAAAAAGTCAGCAATCATTCTGACCCTTACATCTGTCCCCATGAGTGGTTCCTCATGTTCCTAGACTTAACTTCTGTCCTAGGGAACATGTTGGACCTTAGAAAATATCAAATTTTACTTCCTCATTTTAATCAATCAACGAATAAACATTTTAAATTTAATTTAATTTATTTTTGGAGGCAGTTGGGGTTAAGTGATCTGCTCAGGATCACAAACTAGTAAGTGGCGGAGGTTGAATTTGAACTCAGGTCCTCCTGACTTCAAGGTCAGTTTGTTTATTTTTAAATTTTGAGTTTGAAATTCTCTTTTCCCCCACCCACTGAGAAGGCAAACATTATGATACTCATTATATATGTGAAGTCATGCAAAACACATTTCTACATTAGCCATGTTGTAAAAAACAAAAAAACTCAAGGAAAAATATGCTTCAATCTGCATTCAGAATTCATCAGTTCTCTCTCTGATGGTGGTTAGCTTTTTTCATCATGATTCCTTTGGAATTGTCTTAGATGATGGTATTGATCAGAATAGCTAAGTCTTTCCCAGTTGACCCTCATTACTATATCGATGCTACTGTGTACAATGTTATGGTTCTGGTCACTTCACTTTGAATTAGCCCATATAGGTCTTCCCATGTTTTTCTGAAACTATCCCCCTCATCATTTCTTATAGTACTCCATCACAATCATATGCCACAACTTGTTCAGCCTCAACTGATGAACATCCTCTCAATGTCCAATTTTAAACAAAATAGTATTTTATTTTTTCCAATTATATGGAAAGACAACTTTTAGCATTCGTTTAAAAAAAGTTTGAGTTCCAAATTCTCTCCCTCCCTCTCTTCCTCCCTCCTTTCTCCACCCCCTCAGACTCAATGTCCAATTCTTTACCACCACAAAAAACCCCCAATAAACATTTATCAAGTAACTATTATGTACTGGGCATTGTGATTTTACAGAGGAGGTACCCAAGTTCACACTGGCAGTAAGAGCAGACCTGAAATTTGAACTCAGGTCCGGTGACACAAAGTTTAGTTCTTTTTCTATTGTGTCAAATGGCCTTTAGTTAAGAGATGTATTATTTCCACCTGTTCTGGGGAGAATCAAGGGCTGTTTTTTTTGGGAGGGAGAGGGGAATTGGAGTCTCTGGTCCTTATTTTTAATTGACAGAGGGCAGCAGGTTGGTCTAGGAGACAAATTCTCTTTGCAGCTTGTCAATAACATAAGTGAGATCTCGCAGCAGGTGCTGGAGGCCCTGATTCGGCCTTTCTCTTCCTCATGTGGCCAAGCCCAAAGTTTTACCATTATTCCTTCCATGTCTCTTCTTGCCACAGAATAAAGTTAGGGTTTTGAGAGAGCCCCCACCTTCTCCCCACATCATCCAGGGCTTGCCAACAAGCAAGCCAGAGAAGAGCAAAGATGAGGGGAAGGTCAAGGAGTAAGGGATAAGTATAGACAGATGAATAAAAAAGGGGAGATGAGAAGAAAGGAGAAAGAAGATGACAGGAAAGGTGGGGAGGGGATTGGAGAAGGATGAGACAGGGTGAATTCTAAGAGGATGAAGGGTGAGAGGCAGTGCCAGTGGTTAGAACTCCAGTTGGACCTGGAGTCAGGAAGACTTGGGTTTGAATATGACCTCAAGGACTTAGTAGCTGTGTGGCCCTGGACAAGTCCCTTAACCTCTCTGAACCTTAGTTTCATTCTCTGTAAAATGAAGGTACTAGACTAGATGACCTCTAAGGGCCCTTTCAGCTTTAAAGGAGAGAGAGAGAGAGAGAGAGAGAGAGAGAGAGAGAGAGAGAGAGAGAGAGAGAGAGAGAGAGAGAGAGAGAGAGAGGTGGGACAATGGGGGAGAGAGATGGATAGCTGATGGTCTGAGCTCCCAGAGTCCCTTTTAAAAGCACTAATGTTCCAGGCGAGCGTTGTGAGGGCTATTCAATAATTAAAATAGTAGAAATGAGAGGCCAGGCGAGAAACTGAAAAGCCATTTAGAGAGGCAAAAAAGATTGAACTTCAACAAGGGATCAGGCGGGGAAGGAATAGGGGAGTGTGTGCTTGGAAGGGGGGGGTGGATTGGGAAATCAGTGAGGCACCTTGATGGAGCTTTGATGAGGAATGTGCCTAATGGTTTAATTTCAGAGCTCATTTGATGTGTCTGGAAAGTACCCTGAGATGGGGATCATGGCAGGGGGAGGAGGGAGAGGATCTTTCCCACTCTGGGATCATTGATGGGCCTCTGGTGAGGACCAGAGGCATAGCAGACTATTTTTAGTAGCTTCTCTCCTTCCAGGAAACCTGTTTTGGAGGCAGGGAGGCCTAGGAGGCTGGTCTGGGAGGGCTGGGGCAGGCCTTAGCTTTGCTTAGAAGGGTTTCAGAAGTCCTGGCTAGAAAGGGAAGGAGTGAGAGGTGGCAGGCGGGAGGTGGGGGGTGTAATTTCTTCTCTAGAGCTTTTAAAATATTTGGAACCAGGAAAGAAGCAGCATGGCAAAGTGGGTAGAGAGCTGGCCTCTAAGTCAGGAAGATCTGGGTTCAGATCTAACCAGGCTGCCTATAGAATCACTTAAACTGTCAATGTTGTGAGCTGTCTGTCAGTCTTAGAAATGGGGCCAGTAAACTATACACAAAAGGGTCCCTTAAGGCACATTTTGACTTAGAAAACCACACATTAACTTTATGTATTTTATTATATTTTTATTTATTTTGTTAAATATTTCCCAATGACATTTTTAATCCTGTTCTGGCCTTACTTAAGAGTGTTACAGACTGTATAAGGGCTGCATGCTTGATACTTTTGAAGATTATAAGGTATGGGGAAGGTGCCAAGTTGCATGGAGAATGGGACCTTCCTTTCTGGGAGTTCTCTACATCACCTCAATCACAGGTGCAGTCAGAATAAATAAATTAAATGTGAGAGGCCTGACATGGACTTCTCAGACCCAGGTAACCTTTCTCCCAGGGAGCTCATCCACAGACTGTAGTGTCCATGGGCGTGTTTAACTGGCTTTGTACAAATGCCTCAGAGGACTGCTTAAAAAGCAACAGAGATCATAGAATTTAGAGACTGGTGAGACTTCAGAGGTCAGCTAGTCCAACCCTCTTCATTTTCTGGGTGGGTAAACTGAAGCCTTGGCACTTAGGTGTGCCATTGATAGAGCATGGTGGGTCTGGAGTGAAGGATGAGCCCAAATCCAGGCTCAGACACTTACTAGCTGGGTGACCCTGGACAAGTCACTTAACCTTGTTTGCCTCAGTTTCCTCTTCTGTAAAACAAGCTGGAGAAGGAAATAGCAAACCCCTCCAGCATCTTTGCCAAGAAATGAAGAGTTGGCACCTAGTTGCAGAGTTGAGATTTAAATCTAGGTCTCTCAGTTCTAAATCTAGTGCTCTTTCCTTTAAATTATGGTGATTCTGCAATGGAACTTAGAACAGGAGGGAACCAAAGAAATCATATGGTGAAGTCCTCCCCTCCCCAGTATTAAAGAATGGTGCCCTACAAAGAGTGGTAGATTAGAGGACCTGAGTTCAAATGCTGCCTCTTGACACTTGACTAGCTGTCTGACCTTGGCCAAATCACTTAATATCTCTCAGTCTCAGTTTCCTCTTCTGTTAAAAAAGGGAGAGGGTGGCAAAATAATAATAATACCTGTGCTATCAGCACAATGGAGTTGTTTTGAGGAATATGCTTCATGAATCCTCAGGTGCCACCTAAAGTTGAACCAAACCAGGAGTGTGCCCAAGCTTACTGGGACTGAATGTTCAGTTGTTTTTCAGTTGTAGTTACCTCTTCATGACCCCATTTAAGGTTTTCTTGGCAAAGATACAGGAGTGGCTTGCCATTTCCTTCTCTAGTTCATTTTATGGATAAGGAAACTGAGGCCAACAGGGTTGTGACTTGCCCAGGTTCACACAGCTAGGAAGTATCTGTGGCCTGATTTGCACTCAGGTCTTCCTGGCTCTAGGCCCAATGCACCACCTAGCAGCCCCTGCCTGGCACATAGTAGATGATAAATAGCTGTTTCCTTCCTTCCTACTCCAACAACTTCATTCAAATCAGCTACTTCAAATTAACCAACATTTATCAAGCCCCTACTATGTGTGGAACACCCATAGGCCATATCTATCAAAAGCTGGTGTGCTCAACATTTTGTGTGTGTGTCATAGGTCCCTTTGGAAGTCTGGTGAAACCTTTGAACTCTTTCTTAGAATAATATTTTTAAATGTATTAAATAAAATAAATAGGGTTATAAGGAAGTTAGTTACATTGAAATAGTTCTCAAAATATTAAAAAAACCCCACAGACTTCAGATTAAGAACTCCTGATAAGGACTTTTATATCTGTACTAGTGGTAGATCTGAGAGGAGAAGAGAAAGATGAATGAGATGGGGTCTTGTTCTCAAGGAAGTTATATAGTCTGGGAGGCTTCACATGTTAAAGTATTATCTCATGGAACCTTTGAGGTATCTTGAAAAAAGGTTATAAGGTTTAGATAGAGAAGAACTCTTACATTTTCAAGATGATAAAACGAGGTCAAGAGAAATGGACCAAATTTTCCCTGGTTCTGCTGCTAGCAAGTAGAGGTCAAAGATTCCATACTTCTTTCTTGTGACTACTAGTCTTATGCTTTCTTCTCAGGTTGGCTCTGGTAGCATCATCCTGTCATAGCTGTGAGTAAAGTACTGCTCCTTTCTCCAGACTTGTAGCCTTTTACAGGCCTGGTTTTGACAGGCTCCTCCATGAGCTGAGTGGGCCTTGGAAAGTTACTCTGTGCTTTGGCCCACAGTATCTTCCCTGTGAGAGAGCCTTCTAAGCAATCTGGATTTTGTGGTCTCTGACATCTGGAGACAGCTGGATGGCTCAGTGGATAGAGTGCTGGGCCTAGAGTCAGGAAGACCTGAATTTAAATTTGGCCTCAGACACTTACTTAACTATGTGACCCTGGGCAAGTCATTTAACCTCTGCCTTAAATCCTTGGTGAAGGAAATGACAAAGCTCTCCAGTATCTTTGCTAAGAAAACCCTATGGGATCATGACATGAATAAATGACTGAATGACCAATAGCAACAAGTTCCTTCTGCTTGGGTGGATCATTGAGAAGAACTCAGCCCTGCCTCCTAGGAGAAACTGTCTTAATTTATAGACTCCTCAAATGAGGAGCCTGAGACCCAGAAAGGGCAAAGTTGATGGCAGAGCCAAGACCCAAATCCCCTGATTCTCATTCTGCTGTTTCATCATCTTCCCCCTGAACAATGAATAGAAAACCATTTACGAAACACTTGCTACATGAGAAACACTTTACTAAGTGCTTGGGATACAAATAGAAAAATAAGATAGTCTCTGTTTTCAATGAGCTCATATTGTAAAATACATTTAGGAGGTTTTGGCTGTAAGTCAGATAGAAAGGCTCCATTGTCCTTAGGGTACAGCGCCAAAGCAGGTGGTAATGTGTCTTCTTTTTCACTGATAAAATCATATCATTTTCTGATGTTGTACCATTTAACTGTGCCAAGGACTTTGGTGTCAAGAGCTTTCTTTTCTGGGAATTCAGAAACTTTAGCTGCAGCACCTGCAGAAATAGGTAAGGACACCTCTCCCCAGGGGCTGTTCCCCTCTAGGATGGCTGTGGAGGTTGGGCTGGAAGCGGGACCTGTGGTTGGGGGTTGCTACTATTCCTAGGATTCTTGGTCCGCTTGCCCATTGGTGGTCTTTGATGGTAGTGGGGAAAAGTGGGTCTCTTTTCCATAGGATTTGCTTCCCTCTAGGAGAGGGGTGGGGAACCTGTGGCCTACAGGCCACCCTCCAGGTCCTCATGTGTGGCCTTTTGACTGACTCCAAACTTTACAGAGATGATTGTAAGGTCTGGGCTAGAAGCAGGACCAGTTGTCTGGGGGAGGAGTAGGGGTCCTTTGTACCCAGAGCTCTTAGGATTCAGGGTCCTGGAGTGTCTCCGTGGGGTCTGAGGGCAGGTAAATGATTTGACTGGCTTGGCATTTGCCACTTCCTGTCTCTCCTTCAGGGTGTCTTGTTCCCTAATGTATGTGATCCTGGGAAATGACTCAGTACAGGACTCTGAAGGATCCAAGACATGCCACTGTTCAAACTTAGGGAGGCATAAGTGACCTTTGTTGCATTATGTTCAGATTGTAATGCCATAGATAGACCGTCTTGCTGCCTTTGGGGAGAAGTTTTCACATGCCATGGATTCAAAGAACATCAGGGAAAGACCCTAGAGATTATTTGGTTTTATCTGATTTGTCACTAAATAGCAACGTAACCTTAGGAGCGAACCTCCCTATTTCTGTGCCTCAGTTTCCTTCTTTGTAAAATGAGGGAGTGATTTCTAAGATGAGATGATTTCTAAGGTTTCTTTCTTTTCCACATTCTATAATCCTGGGGAGAGCAGGTAGTGAGAAGGTGGACAAATCCCAGAGGAGAAGAGAAGGTATAGAATTGTGGGGCTCAAAGATCAGGAAATATACTTAGCTAATATCATAATTTTGCCTTGGCTTTGAGGCCTTTTTTTTTTTTTTGCTCAACCAGAAGTTTCAGCTGCCCTCTGCTATTCTGACTTTTGCCTTTTTTTCCAGCCTGAGAAGCCGCATATGCCAGAGCGTTGTCTGGGTCTCTCGAGTGCAAGGATTCTTGACTTGGGGTTCATAGACCCTCAAGGGGATTGTGGATAGATTTTAGGGAATCCATGAACCTGGATAAAAAAAGTACATCTTGGTTTAAATAGATTTGGTTTAATTTGTAATTCTGCGTATTTCATTTTATGCCATTTAAAAACATTCTACTGAGGAGTTCATAGACTTTACCAGGCTAAGCAAAAGAATTCATGACACAAAAATGTGTTAGAAAGACCTGTTCTAGAGTTGTCCTCTTGGTCTCAAGATTCTAGATTACAATGCTTAACTGATAGACAACCAATGTGTCTAAACAGAGAGGAGCAGGGAAATGAGTGAGGAAGGAGGAGAGAGGAGTGAAGGGGGACGATGGAGGAGTCTGGAACAAAGAAAGAGACCCGAAGGCAAGTGATGTTGACTTCATCCAGGAAGCTGGATCTCTGCTTCAGGAGATGCTGCTGGCAGCGAGATCCATTCATTATAATATGCAACAATAGTAACTTATCATGTATCATCTTGTATTGTCAGTAATAATAACTTAAATTTATGGAGCCCTTGGCAGCTTTGCAAATCATTTCCCTATCTAAGATCTCATTTAGTTCTCACCACAGTCCTGATGGGAGGGAGGTAGGAACTTGGGTGGGAATTCTGGATCCCTATTACACAGATGATGAAACTAAGTTTTAGAAAGGCTATGTATGACCCAAGGGTCAGAGGAGAGCTGGCAGGGAATTTAAAGGTTAATCCCACTCCCTCATTTTATCTGTTTCCTGGGGAGATGAAATAATCTCCCCAAGTTCACATGGATAGTAAATATTAAAGGTGCGATCTGAACTCAGGACCTCTGACTCAGGAATCAGGGCTCTTTCCATCACACACTACACTGCTTGTTCCCAAGACTTAGAAAATGATGGGATTCTAGCTTTTTTCCTACTAAACACCACTGACTCAGTTTTTTTTTATGTGTGGTATTGCTCCCAAAATGACAGTGCCTTCGCCCATTCACATATGTATGATCTCCCAAGTTCAACCTCATGATCCAGTGAAAAGAATTGTGGATGAGGAGTCAGGAGACCTGGTTCTTATCCTGGCTCCACCCCTAATACACTGCGTGTGGCCATGGGTGAGTCATTTACCCACTGTGGACCTCCTCAGTTAAAATGAAGGGTCAGTCGAGATGACCTCTTAAAGTTCTTTACAGTTCCGACGGCCTGTGTGCTACGACTGAATTTAAGTGTGTGGATGTGGATGGACTCCTGTAGGGAACTGTTTAACATGTCTCTCAAATACCCCACGGCGCCTGACACACAATGCAAACCATAGACACTCCGTGAATATTTGTTGACTTGATGACGATAATAAATTATACTTCCCAATTGTACTTTTCAAAGTGCTTTCACGTGAATCATTGCATTCAGTCCTCACAGCAACATGGGCATTCTCTCTGTTTGATTGAGGAGGAAAGTATTTGAAGGGCTGTCATGTGAAAGAGGGATTAAGTCTGGTCCCAGATGGCAGAGTGCAGAGTAATAGGTGAGAGTTGCAGAGGCAGGTTTGAGCTTGTTATAAGGTGGGAAAACTGACTAATGATTAGAGCTCTCCAGAAGGTTGTCTTAGGAACCAGTGGAGTTCTGGTTTTCAAGCCAGTGTGGATAGCTAGTCAGGGAGGCTATTGAGGGGATGGCCTCTTTGGAATGAAGGAAGGTGGCACGATCATAGCTATTGAGTGAGAAAGTACTTTAGAGGTCATTTAATCCAAACCCCTCATTATACAGATAAGGAAAATGAATCACAGAGAAGCCCAAGGTTATACATGTAGTAAGTGACAGCCAGCATTCAAATCTAGGTCCCTTGACTCCAAATCTACCATTTTCCCCACTACATCATGAGGACTAGATGGGCTCTGAGAGGTCTTTCAACTCTTGTGATACTGCAGTTCTATGGAATTGAGGTTTCAGAGAAGGGAAATTATTTTTCCAAGGCAACACAATGAGTTAGAACCTGAGATCTTCTGACTCCTGATCACCATGTGTGAGTCTGTTGAGTAATTTAGCCAGACATTTGACAAGGGATGAGGAGGCATTGGATTTAGAGATTGGAGAGAGATATTGCTGGTATAGCTGATGCAGCCCTTATAGGGATAAGGGTAGTTAGTGGCATAGAATGTTTATAGCTAACACATCCTCAGATCCCTATTCTGGAAGAAATCTGACAAGAGGAAGGGGAGTAAGAAGTAGAGGGAACAATTTATTAAGTGCCTACTATGTGTCAGACACTTTTTTTTAAAACAAATTTTATCTCATTTGATAGAAAACCCCTGAAAGACAAGTGCTATTATTATCACCTGCATTTTACTGACAAAATTGAGGCAAACAGAAGTTGAGTAATTTGCCAAGAGTCATATACTAGGAAGTGATTGAGGTCATATTTGAACTCAGGTCTTCTTGATTCCAGACCTAGATCTCTATGCATTGCACCTCTGAGCTGGGGAGGCAGTTTGTTCTATTTTGGCCTGGGTTTTCTGAGTCTTTTGTCATCTTCCTGGTTAGGGAAGTATTTAATGACAAATAGGAGAGAGGTTTCAAGGGCACAGATAAGGCTTCTTCCTCTTCCCCAAAGAAATATCTTTATCACCCGCTTCACTTGTGTCTAGAATGCCTTTGGAAGAAGGCTTTGAATCCTATAAAAATTCAGGTCTCCTTAGGAGAGGTGATATTTTCTAGTCTTATCAGTGATTTCCCTTTAGTGTGACTGAGTTTATGAGAACATGGAATAGAATGTCAGAATTGGAAAGAGACCTTACTACCACATTTATAGCTGGGAGGGATCTCAGAGGTTATCTACTCCAACCTCCTTATTTTACAGAGGAGAAAACTGAGTCTGAAAGAGGGGAAAGGACTTGCCCCAAATCACCCATGTAGTAAGTGACTATGGCAGGATTTGAACCCTGGTTCTTTGACTCTAAATCCAGCCCTCTTTTCACTGTGCTTTCCACATTCTCTTGCTTGTTCTTATTTCATAGAGGAAGAAATTGAAGCTGAGAAAGGGAAATGATTTTGTGCCCCACCCCTCCCCCCAGGTCCTTAGCCTAGTATTCTCCTTTCCTAAGAGCAGATTTTGATTAGTGTAGAAGAAAGGCTAAAAAGGGAATATGAGCTCTGGTTCCTTGACAAGAGAGGGAAGGGGCAGACTCTGGGTCAAGACTACCAAACAGCTCAGATCAGTTTTGCCTAGAACCCCGAGGAGGGGTTCTAGACTTAGATCTGCCTCACTCCAGACCAGAACGATTTGTCTGTCTTCTACTATTATGACTTCGTTCCCCCTCCTCAGTCCCAGAAGCCCCATATATGAGAGCCTAGGAGCCAAGTGCTCTGGCAAACAAGAATTTCAAAGAGGCAACTTCTACGAGTAGGGTTCATAAACTGGAGCAAGGGAATATGTGGAATAGGGAATGAAAATGAATAGACCCTGGAATAACTCAGAAGGTAGAGGGGAAGAAGCCATGGTTCTTTAGAAAGAGATCTGAACTGGAGATGATCATGGGATTTAGAGCTTTCCAGATTTCTCTTAAAGCAGAGCTGTAGCTAACATGGGCTGAACAGGGCTTTACCCAGATTGCTGACACCTATTTCATCCCTACATGGCTTGCTTTCTAGTACTCTAATGGCAAGTGGGTCATTATGCCCAGGATCCTATTACTGAGGTACCCCTCTCCAGGGTCCTGAATGTTCCTCAATCCTGCGGAGAGAGGACTAGACACTCTGAACCCATTGAAATGGCTTCTAAGGTGGGTCTGTCCTTTATGTCACTGGAAACACCTCTCCCCCCGCCCCTGAACCAATGAATTTGCTCCAGGCCCAGTTACTGACACCCCTTCATGTCACAGAGGAGTAAGCTGGAACTCGAATTTGGTGAATTGACTTCCTCAAGACCACACATGTAACAGAGTGGGTCTCCTCATCTGAAAATGAGGAGGTCAGACTAGATGGTTTCTAAGGACCCCTATAACTATAAAGTACATGATTCTATTACTCCAAATCCAGTAGGATCTTTGTTATAGTCTAGGCTCTACTAGTAACACTCTTTATTTTAGCATGTAACTTTCCTTCATCCTATTTCCCACCTCCATACTTTTGCCTGAGTAGTTTCTCATGTCTAGAATGTATTGTCTCCTCACCCTGGACTGATAGAATCCCTAGCTTCCTTCAAAGCCCAGCCCATTTCCTATAGGGGGATTTTCCTGATCCCTGCACTTTTTAGTCAGGCAGTCAGTCAATAAGCATCTACTATATGCTGAGAATACAAAGAAGGCAAAAGAGAGTCCCTGCTCACAAAGAGCCTCCAATCTAATGGAAGGAGACTATAAATAGCTATGCATTGACAAGATATATGGGGTATTTCATGTAGGTTGAGAACAATACCAAAAACCTGAAAAATTTTTAGAAAGAATTTGTTAAGTTGATTTGGCAGAGGGGAGAACTGGAAAAAATGTAGCTTCCCTCTTGAGGAGAAGTTTTCATTATATAGACTACAAACCTCTCTGTGAGAGATTGTCTGGAGTTCAAACAAGGGTGTAAGGACAAGCAGCTGGGTGGCCAGCGCATAGAAGAAGGTTGCTTGGGATGTTTTATATAATATACACACATACATATATGTGCATATATATATAACATGTATGTATGTATATATATGTATATCAGCAGGTAAGTATAAGCATTCAATAAAATTTGGAGAAAGCTAAATCTGTTGGGTGGACCCAAAACACAAGATTTTTGAATCCACTTTGGTTTTGAGTGGACTCAGAACAAGCCTTCTGGCTTCCCTGCAGAATCTCTGAGCTCAGCATGACCTATGGTTTTGGGCTAGACAGTTTTTAACCCACACAAAGCTGAGTTCAAACGATATAAATAAGCAATAATATATTTTCCTCACACTCAAAAAATCTTAGTGCATTTTTGCAGTTAAGACTAAGCATTTTTCGATACTTGATCTATAGGATAGGTTGGAGATAATCAACAGAGGAAAGGCATTAGTATGGGAAAGTGTTCTTGTAGCAGGTGGGACTTTAGTTGGGACTTGAAGGAAGCCAGAGGAGCCAGGAGATAGGGATGAGGAGGGAGAAAATTCCAGGGATGGGGAACAGTCAGTGAAAACATCTGGATTCAGAGATGAAATGTCTTGTCCTTAGGAACAAGGGAGCCAGTGATACTGGACCACAGAGTATGTGTGGTGTAGGAAAGTATATGTTAGGTGTAGGAAGACTGAAAGGAGGAGGGAGCCAAATTATGAAGAGCTTTGAAAGTCAAATAGAAGAGTTTATATTTGATCCTGGAGGTAATAGGAAGTCACTGGATTTTGTTGAGTAGTGAAATGACATGATCACAACTGTACTTTAGGAAGATTGCTTTAACCGCTGAGTTGAGGATGGACTGGAATGGGGAGACCAGGAGACCAACCATCATGCTACTGCAACAGTGCAGATGTAAGATGATAAGCATGGAAACAACAAACGTGAACTTGAGAAGTAGTGGAGGACAGAAGAACCTGGCATGCTGTGGTCCATGGGAACATGAAGAACTGGACATGACTCAATAACAAGATGATAAACGGCTTGAGCAGGATGGTGACAGTGACAGAGGACAGAAGGGGTCATGTACGAGAGATGTTTGATGATGAGAAAAGAGGGAAAATTGACAGGACTTGGTAACAGATCGAGTATGGGGTAAGGGAGAGTGGAGAGTCAAGGATGACAATGAGTTTGGGAGTCCAGGGTGACTGGGAGTCCATGAGGGTGGTGCCCTTGGCTGTAATAAGGAAGTTCAGAAAGAGGGAAGGTTTTGGGGCAAGATATTGAGTTCAGTTTTGTATTTGTTGATAATCTATGAGATATCCATAGGTGTCTGGAGATGTAAACCTGGAGATCAGGAGAGATGTTAAGGATAGAGAAGTAGGTTTGAGAATCATCAGTATAGAGATAATTGTTGAATTCATGGGAGTTATTGAGATCACCGAGTGAAATACTATAGAGGGTTAGGAGGACGCTCTTCCTCTTGAAATTTCTTTTGTCCAAATTACTTGTGGACCTCTTCTAGAGTAGAACATAAGCTCTTTCAGGGCAGGAAATATTTCTTTTTGGTCTCTGTATCCTCAGAGCCTAGCACTAGGCCTTCTATGTAGCAGGTGCTTAAGCGATGTTCATTGAATTTGCATTCTAGCTGTGCTTTTCAGTATAGGTTCTTCCTTTTCACCCCTCCCTTCCCAAGACACATGCCTTGGGGTGTTGCGCCCTGGGTTGGCCTGGGGGATTGCCAACTTTCTCTCTCTCTCTGAAGATAGGAAAATTGGTCTAAGAGGCAATTGAGTGAAATGAAAGTGTAAGGAGAATTCAGAAGCAGACACACAGGGTGTTTCAAGCTTGGCAAATAGAGGCTAATTATCATGTAGTTGAAAGGGAAAGAAGGGAGCAGAGGCATTTGGCAGCCTCTGAAGAGACCCCAGAGCGCCCTTCATTAGAAGGCTGGGTCTACTTCTGGGGCCAGAGCACCTGGATGGACTAGGGCCAACTCTCTCACCCTCCTTTAGTCTCTGGGGAGGGATGTTGAAAATACTGTTTAGGAGAAAAGATGGTTATGGGTTCCCTGGGGAATACAGAGCCTAGAGGCTACATTCTCTATGGAGCCAGCTTCTGGGTTCTGGAATCTATCCTTTCTCTCTCCTCTGCAGAGTAATTTCTGAAATTTAGTTTTTCATCTGTGAAATGGGGACTTTGATTAATTTCTGTTACCCCGCACCCCCCACCTCTTCTTCCTTCCTTTTCCATATTCTCCTTCTGGAATAGGAAAGAGGTTTTGAATACTTGGTTTAAAAAGCAATCTGTAACAATCTCTTGGAAGCCATTAAAATGAGCTCTGGGCAAACACAGGGGGCCCCAGAGCAGACAGGAGACAGTGGGATGTGATAAAAATCACTGGATTTGCAATCGGAAGACTTGTGCTTGAACCAGAGCTCTGCCAAGTACTCTTTGAGTGAATAAGTCATTTAACCTGACTGGGTTTCTGTTTCCTCCATTGTGAATGGAGGGAGTCAAAGCAGATGCCCTCCAAGTTCTCTTCCAGCTCTAAAGCTGATGATTTCTCTGTGAATTGCAACTTATTATCTGTGTGACTTTGGGCAAGTCACTTATCACTAAACCTCTATGAATTTCACTTTCTTCATCTGGAATAATGATGACTGACTTTTTCTCGTAAGACTTTATATGCATCATTTCCTTTCATCCTCAGTCCTTATGAGGTGCTCACTACAGGTATTACTATCACCTTCATTTTTTTTTGGAGCGGGGGAAAGCAAAGTTAAGTGACTTGCCCAAGCTGACATAGCTAATAAGTGTCAACTGTCTGAATTTGGATTTGAACTCAGGTCTCCCTGACTTCAGAGCCAGTGCTCTATTATCTGTACCTCCTAGCTGCCCCTCATCTCCATTTTGTAGATGAGGACACTGAGGTTCAAAGAAGTTAAGTGACTTGATTTGCTCATGTTCACACCACTGGAATCAGAAACTGAATTTGAACCCAGATGTCCTGAATCCAAGTCCAGCATCCTTTTTTAGGTTCCCCATGTCTTTTGGTTTTCAGTAAGCCTTCCCTATAGCCTATTCAATATGAAAGGAAGTAAATTTCAGAGTTTACCATGTATATACATTGATAACTAGACATGGTAATTAATCAACAAGCATTTATTAAGCTACAAAGGTGTTGGGCATACAAAAAGCCAAATAGTGCTCCCTTACAAGGAACTCGCAGGGAATATGCACGAGAGGGAGTGAAAAGAATGAAAGAGAATGAATGCTGAATCTCAGTTCTGGAATTTACTACCTATGTGATCTTGGGCAAGTCGCTTAGTCTCCTTAGACCTCAGTTTCCTAATTTGTAAAGTGAAGAGATTGGATTAGAGATGACTACCAAGGTCTCCTCAAGCTCCAGAGCTAGAATCCTATAACATACAGAATATGTATACATAAATAAAAATACATAATAAAATTATAATAAATAAAAATAATTAGTACATAAAGGAAGTTCAAAGTATAATATGAAGTCCAACGAGGGTCAGCCATGGTCTGAATCAGGGGAGGTTTCATGAGAAGGTGGCATTTGAATTGAGATTTAAAGGAAGGACATTCTAGGTGAACAAGAACACGGTGGTTGTTTGAAAGGGTGGCAAGTAGCTAGTTTGGGATGGAGCAGAGGGTATATGATGGGAAGTATGAAAGGAAGGACTGAATGTCAGATTAAGGAACTTGAATTTTATTTAATAAGCAATAATAATGACTCAGTCATACATAAATAGTATTTGTATTATCAACTTCAAAGGATTGTATGTGTGGGGAGAGGGAACTGTGCAAGTTTTATGTGGTATATGTAGCTATATGTATGCATACATGCCACATTTGTATATATTATACAGTATATATAGGTGTAATCTGTCACATACAACACATGCACATGTTATATGTATGTATACATCATACACAAACATGGTATATATGGTATGTATCTATACACACATACACATATATGTTTGTGTTTAAGTGTATATATATGTGTATATATGTATACCCTCCTTGTGTATAAGTGTATATATGTATACATACATATGTGAGTATTTACATTCACACATACCAGGGGTAGCTAGGAAGCTCAGTGTATAGAGCACCAGGCTTGGAGTCAGGAAGATCTGAGCTCAAATCCAGCCTCAGACACTTAATAGCTGTGTGACCCTGGGCAAGTCACTTAACCCCTGTTTGCCTTAGTTCATCATTTGTAAAATGGGGACACATGGGAGAAGGAAATAGTACTCCAGTATGTTTGCCAAAAAAATGTTGAGTTGTACATGACTGAACCACCACAGCATTAATATACCACATAAGAGTAACAAAGTATCCTCCTCCCCACAATCCTGTGAAATTGGTAGTATAAGTATTATTATCTAAATTTTACAGATGAAGGAGCTGAAATTGAGAAAGGGAAAGTGACTTACTTGCTTACACAGCTAGTAAGTGTAGGAGCCGGTATTCATACTTAAGATAGTCTGACCAGAACACAGAGCTCTTTATTTTAAAGTATGTTATTTATTTAAATTTATTTTAAATACTTTATCCTCATCTTCCAGTGACTTTCCTCTTTCTTCTCTTCCTCCTTTTCCTCCTCTTCCTAACCTTCCTCTTCCTCTTCCTTCTCTCTGTCATAGAACCCTCTGATATAGTAAATAAATTCAGTCCAACAAAATGAGTGAAAACGTTGGCTGTGCCCCATTCTTCTTTGGTAGTCTACTGCCTCTTTGCCGAAAGGCAGGAGGACACTTTGCTGTCTGTCCTCTGAAGTCATAACTGTTCACATTATTGATCAGAATCCTGAATTCTTTCAGTAATGTTTTCCTTTTTGTTAGTGTGGTCATCCTGTATGTTGTCCAGGTTCTGCTCCTTTCTCTTGAATTCTTTCCCCTACACCAGACACTGGATGACTGTAAGGATATAATACAACCAGATCCATGTAAGGTACAAAAGAACTGTTTCATACTGTGGCTTTTATTCTCCTCCTGCAACTGGCACATGACTGGGCCCATGGTGGGTGGGTGATAAAGGCTTGTTGAATGGATGATTGATTGGACTGACAGCTCTGGGCTCCTCCTTGTTCTGTAGGCTGTGGCAAGAATCAGTGAAACAGCATTTGTAAAGGTGTAAGAAAGACAAGCCTGGGAATAACATGCTGGGAGAGAGGAAGGGGTTGCCTCAGGCAGCATCAGAAATCAAGTTGGGTTTTATTTTCACTCTACTCTGATGTAATGTTTAGACTAGATTTGGGTTCTTGAAGGTAGGGACTGTGTGTGTGTGTGTGTGTGTGTGTGTGTGTTTCATGTCAGTAAATAAAGGCTTAGCACAGCGCTGTACACATAGTAGGTATTTTTAAATGCTTGTTGAATTAAATTACAGGGAAAAGCTGCTTGTGAGAACTGGGAGACACCGAAAGCTTTGAAATTTGACTTTACGGTGATGACTCAGTCAACTCCTTAACTATAGCAAGAGATTTAGGTTAGATTTAAGGAGAGTGAGGGTGACTGAGGGATGTTGTGGGTTGTCCCTGAGAACTTTTCTAAAATAGGGCACATGCTGTCCCTACTTCCTTCTCATTGTGTCTGAGATGTGCTTGGGAGAAGGTTGAAGTGGGATGATTGGGGGATGCATTATTTCTACGAAGAGAAACAGAGAAGTAGGATGGTTAGTATATCATACCAATAGGAATGTTTGCCTTAATCCATTGGAGAAGGAAATGGCAAACCATGGTAGTATCTTTGCCAAGAAAACCCCATGGACAGTATGATACACAGGGTCATAAAGAGTCAGACACAGCTGAATGACTGAACTATACCAACAAATCCAATGGAATTGGGAAATTTTATTTCAGTGAGAGAAACAGGGAAATGAGATGGTTGGAGTATCATTTTTAGGAAGAGAAACAGGGAAAGAGATGACATTTTAGGGCATCATTTCAGCAGGAAAAACAGGGATAGCTCAGTAGAAGGAACAAAGAATTGGGATGTTAGTATATTCTTTTTAATTAGAGAAAAAAGGCAGCAGAATATAGTTTATCCTTAGTCTATGCCTGCCTCAAAAAAGTAGAAAGGTACTTTTAGGCATCTCAGAAAAGATGTGAGATGGTCTTCTGCTTTATCGTGTTTACCTCCCAACTCCAATGGAGCCAGAGACTGATTAGAAGACTGGCTTTGGGATCAAGACTGCATTACATGGGGATAAGGGAGCGGCAGAAACAGGTAAAGGAGAAGAGCCTGGCCCTGCTTGAGTGAAACCTTCAATGTTCTATGACCTTAGGGTTGAGTGTAATTTCACAACTGATCAGAGAAATGGAACAGTTTAGCGGCACTGCTGGGTCCTATGGTGATTTTTCCAGGCTCTTCACAGGGACTGCTATTTAGTCTGGATTAGGATGGATGTGAATCCCTTCAATAAGGTTAATAATAATAACAATAGCTAATATTTCTTGTAAATGGTCATCCATTTCATTTAGATTGTCAGATCTATTGACATATAACTGGACAAGATAACTTCTAATCATTGTTTTATTTTCCTCTTCATTGGTGGTGAATTAACTTCTTTCATTTTGGATGCTTTCCTTTTCTTAAATCAAATTAACTAATGGTTTATCTTTTTATTGTTTTTTTCACAAAACCAGCTTCTAGTTTTATTTATTAGTTCACTGGTTTTCATATGTTCAGTTTTATTAATCTCTCCTTTGATTTTCAGGATTTCCAATTTAGTGTTTAATTGGGGATTTTTAACTTGTTTCTTTAGTTTTTTTTTTTTAGTTTTTTTCTTTTAGTTTTTTTAATTGCATGCCCAATTCATTGATCTGCTCTTTTTCTATTTTATTGATGTAAAGGTTTAGAGATATAAATTTTCCCCTAAGTACTGAATAACTAGTATTTCCATACATATTTGCATATCTCATTTGATCCTCACAGCAACCCTCTGAGTTATTATATTATCATGATTCCCATTTTATTTTATTTTATTTATTTATTTAAGTTTTCAACATTCATTTCCTCAAAATTTTGGGTTCCAAATTTTCTCCCCATTTCTCCCCTCCTCCTGCCCCAAAACACCGAGCATTCTAATTACCCCTATCACTAATCTGTCCTCCTTTCTAATATCCCTCCCTTCCCTTATCCCCATCTTCTCTTTTGTCTTGAAGGGCAAGATAAATTTCTATACCCCATTACCTGTATTTCTTATTTCCTAGTTGTAAGAACAATACTTAGCAGTTGTTCCTAAAACTTTGAGTTCCAACTTTTCTTCATCCCTCCCTCCCCACCCATTCCTTTTGGGAAGGCAAGCAATTTAATATAGGCTATATCTGTGTAGTTTTGCAAATGACTTGCATAATAGTCATAGTGTGTAAGACTAACTATATTTCCTTCCATTCTATCCTGCTCTCCCGTTTCTTCTATTCTCTCTTTTGATCCTATCCCTCCCCAAGATTGCTCCCTTCTCCCATTGCCCTCCCTTCCATATCCCCCCCACCCTGCTTATCCCCTTCTCCCCCACTCTCCTGTATTGTAAGATAGGTTTTCATACCAAAATGAGTATGCATTTTATTCCTTCCTTTAGTTAAATGTGATGAGAGTAAGCTTCGTGTTTTTTCTCTTGCCTTCCCCCTTTTTCCCTCCACTGAAAAGTCTTTTACTTACCTCTTTTATGAGAAATAATTTGCCCCATTCCATTTCTCCCTTTCTCCTCCCAATGTATTTCTCTCTCACTGCTTAATTACATTATTTTAAAGTATGACCCCATCCTATTCAATTCACCCTGTGCTTTCTCTCTCTCTCTCTTTCTGTGTGTGTGTGTGTGTGTGTGTGTGTGTGTGTGTGTGTGTGTAATCCCACCAACTACCCAGATATTGAAAAAAGTTTTGAGTTATACATATTGTCTTTCCATGTAGGAATGTAAACAGTTCAACTTTAGTAAGTCCCTTATGACTTCTCTTTGCTGTTTACCCTTTCATGCTTCCCTTCATTCCTGTGTTTGAAAATCAAATTTTATTTTCAGCTCTGGTCTTTTCATCAAGAATGCTTGAAAGTTCTTGATTTCATTGAAAGACCATTTTTTCCACTGAAGTATTATACTCAGTTTTGCTGGGTAGGTGATTCTTGGTTTTAGTCCTAGTTCCTTTGACTTCTGGAATATCATATTCCATGCCCTTTGATCCCTTAATGTAGAAACTGCTAGATCTTGTGTTATCCTGATTGAATGATTCCCATTTTATAGAGGAGGAAATTGAGACAGAAGGAGACAAGAAGGAGAGTGTCACAGCTAGTTAAGAACCTAATGCAGGATTTACATTTAGGACTTTTGGAGACAAAGTGCAGCACTATTCACTGTACCATCTAGCTTTCTTGCTTTATCCTGGCATTTAAGGCCCTTTAAAATCTAGTGCCAATATATATTTCCAACATCATAACAATAGTAATGGTATTAATTTAAGCTTACATTAATATCATGTTTTAAAGCTTTTCAAGTGCTTTTCTTACAATAACTTTTAGAGGACGGTAGTTTGTCTCTTTTATAGATGGAGAGGAATTTTGGCATAGAGGACAGAGAACTAGTTATTTCAATAGTCTGGTCATGGAATGAGGTGGGCCTGTACCAGAGAAGTGGCAGTGTCAGGGGAGAGAAGGGGGCACGTTAGTGAGATGTTGCAAAGGTAACCCTGCTTGGCAACAGATTGGATATGGGGATGCGGTTGGGATGAGGTGAGGATGACTTCTTCGTTGTGAACCTGAGGTCACCTACTCCAATTCCCTAATTCCACTGATGAGAAAACTGAAATTCAGATTTGCCTAAGGTCACATAGGCAGAAAGCAGTAGAATCAAGATTCAAACTCAGGTCCTCTTTTTTTTTTTTAAACCATATCTTGTAGATGTGTTTTAATGGAAGAAAGGGAGGGGGAAGGGAATAAGCCTTTATATAGTGACCACCACGTGCTAAATGCTTTACAAATGTTACCTCATTTGAACACAACAACCCTTGGAGGTAGGTGCTATTATAAACATCCCCATTTTACAGTTGAGCAAACTGAACCAGTCAGAGGTTAAATGACTTTCCTAAGGTTACAGAGTTAGTATTTGTCTGAGGTCTGATTTGAACTCAGGTCTTCCTGACTCTTGGCCCAGTGTTCTATCCACTGTGTGTGACACCTAGCTGCTCCAAAAGAGTTTTTGGTCTTGAAGTCAAGAGAATGGTTTTAAATTTTAGCTCTAATACTGATTAGTTAAGTGGCCTTGGGGAAATCAGTCTCTCTGAATTTTAATTTACTCATCTGTAAAGGGGTGATAATACTACCTCAGAAGTAGTGTTGTATGGAAATCACTTTACAGATTTTAATGCATGTTATTGTTTGTTGAATGTTTGGATACTGCCTACAGGGACATAAAAGCCATTTCAGAATTAGCTGCCTGTGAAGACAAGTCATTGACTAGTTAGGGCAAAGGCCAAACTAGACATTGAATCAGAACAAAGGACAAAAATGAGAAGATACTATGTATAACTACAGTAGCTTCAACCTTATCTATTCAAATAAACCATTGATGTTGCAATATGGGAAATGGAAAGAAGGGCAAATATATTGACCTTGGTTATCATCATTTCCTAAGAAAGCTTAACTGATGTAAAGCAGTCACCACAATGAGGAGGCCATGAGACCCTGAAACAAGCCAGAAACACCTAATTTCCTTGCCAAGCAGAGAGACATGACCTCTAAGAACAACACTGGTTTAGAATGCAAACTCATTTGCAAGACATCATGGAGGAAGATGTTAGAAGAGTGTGAAAAGTATTATTTCATAAAAATCAAGAGCTATAGGAGTGAAAACAAATCTAGAGAAAACTTGTCATGGAACAGAAAGGAGCTGTATCATCCTGCAAGTCTTTGTGGATAAAACTGGCAAGAGGGCAATCATTAGGTGAAAAATAGAACAGATTTGTCAACATTTCTATTAGTCTGTTTACATTGTTGATGACAGTGAAGCTGCCAACATTTAGATCCTGGTCCTTGAGTTCCAGGTGCACTGAGGAAAGAGAAGTGACACTTAAGCTAAAATTAGGAAAGAGAAGTTGGATAAGTACACAGTGAGCATTTCCACATTGGAGGTGATATAATCTTGAAAACACTGAAGGATCATTTTACAAGATATCTCACATTGGGATGATACCAAAAGAATGGAAAAAAAATCATGAACATTATTATTACCTAAAAATAGTTGAGAGGACATCAGAAACAGATGACTCATGCCCACTTTTGAAAGTCAAGGGACCTTTTTCATCTGACTTGCAACTGAAACCTCTTATAATATAATGCCTCTCTCCTATTAGACAGTGGGCTTTTTGAGAACAGCAGCTGTTCTTTCTTTTTTATTTGAATCACCAATGCTATCACTGTGCAATATAGATGTTTAATAAGTGCTCGTTCCTTCATTTTCCTATTTATGAGAGTAAACTATATATATAATTGTAAAAATGAACTACATATGTAATATTTTGTTGAAAATATTAGAAGAGAACAGGCAAGTTTTCATAAACTGCCTTTCATAGCACATCCCATCTTTACAATTCCACAAGTGACTGAAAAGGGGTACAGAGTAAAGATCTTGTTGCTTTCATTGCTCATCAAAAAAAAAAAATTATGCCATCATAGCTAAGTTTTCTCTTTCTGCAGAGAGCCTCTGGGGTGTGTGTGTGTATGTATATATGTATGTGTACATATATGTTGTGTTTGTCCTTCGTTCTCAAAGAGGACCATGACATCAAGATGATGATGTGACTTGCAGTTGACTTTGATTTGAGGGAGGGAGGCTGTGCAAGGTCACCAGCCTCACTTTCTCCTCCTGAGCTGTCTGGGTCCAGTGGCCTGATATTTGTTAGCATGGCTGGAGATGGTCCAGGATGCGATCTGAGACCCTGGCTCTTTCAGGACTTATAGCATTCTCACTTTGAGTGAGATGCACCCATTCAATGAATAGGCTTCTTTAAGTAGTTGCTCAAGGGATGGCCCTTTAATAAAAAAAAAAATCAAACTGGGAGGAGAAGACCCTCAGGGTTCCTGGGTAAAAGAAAAACAATTACTAAACACACATATATTACATATATATATATACATATACATATATGTTATATACACAAAATGTATATATATGCACACATATATGCATTTATATGTGTATGTGTTTGTAGAGAGAGAGAAAGAGAAAAAGAGAGAGTTTTGAGTGAGAGATCATGTAAGATTCCTTGAGAAATGCAACCAAATAGAACACTCTTGTCAAAGAAGGTATAAGATAAGGGCATGTATGCTTGACACTTGATTAGTGTTTGTCACTATTATGGGGGAATGTCCTACCCAGGAACATATTGGAATAGGGATTTCTTCCTTGATGAGATCCTCCAGATACTTCTGCTTCTGTGTGATATTGGACTGATTCCATCAAGTTCCAAAATATTTCTGGACCTGCTTGGTGATGTTCACATTTACTCAAAAGAGATAAGTCTTATAATCCATAGAGGACAATCTAATTGGATAAAAAAAAATGCCTATTGTCCAAATTGTTGCCCCAAGTTGGATGGGCAGCCCATTGAGTTAGGCCATTGTGAGTATATATATCTAGGAACTATATTAGTACATATATGTAGATACTATAAATAGTCAATGAGTTTAGCTCAGAATTGAAATGTATCGTACTAGGGAAATTGTGCAGTACTTTTGGTAACCTCTAAATTACTCTCTAGAACAAATTTTTTTAAAACTTTTTTTGAAATTATGTAAAACATTTCCATATTAGTCATTTTGTACAAGAAGACTCAAATAAAAGAAAAAAAAATGAAAGAAAAAGTGAAAAATGACATGCTTCAGTCTGTATTCAATTAATATCAGTGCTTTCTCTTGAGGTGGATAGTATGCTTATCATTAGACTTTTTGGATTGTCTTGGTTCATTGAATTGCTGAGATTATCTAAGTTATTGACACAGTTTCCCATTGAACAATATTGCCATTACTATGCACAATGTTATTCTGGTTCTTTTCACTTCATTATTCATCAGTTTATGTAAGCTTCCAGGTTTGTCTGAAGTCATTCTGCTTATCATTTCTTACAGCACAATAGTATTCCATTATAATCATATACCACAGGTTGGTTAGCAATTCCTTGATTGATGAACATCCCTTTGATTTCTGATGCTTAGCCACCACATAAAGACCTGTTATAGATATTTTTGTACAAACAGGTCCTTTTCCCTTTATTTGGATGTTTTTGGGATATAGACCTAGTAGTGGTATTGTTAGATCAAAGGGTATGCACAGTTTTATAACCCGTTGGTCATAGTTTCATATTGTTCTCCAAAATAGTTGGATCAAAATGACAATTCTACCTAAATTAATTTACTTATTCAGTGCCATACCAATCAAACTACCAGATAATTATTTTCTAGAGCTAGAAAAAAATAATATCAAAATTCATCTGGAAGAACAAAAGGTTCAGAATGTTAAGGGAACTAATGAAAAGAAATGCTAGGGAAGGTGGCCTAACCCTACCAGATCTCAAATTATCCAAACCACTTTGTACTGATTAAGAAACATAGGGGTAGACCGATGGAATGGATTAGGTACTCAAGACACAGTAGTCAATGAATATAGTAATCTACTGTTTGATAAATCCAAAGACCCCAGCTTCTGGGATAAGAACTCACTGTTTGACAAAAATTGCTGGGAAAACTGGATAACAGTGTGGCAGAAACTGGGCATAGACCAATGCCTGATACTGTACACAAGAATAAAGTCCAAATGGATACATGATCTAGGTATAAAGATTGATACTATAAACAAAATTAGGGGAGCAAGGAATAGTGTGTTTGTCAGATTTATGGAGAATGGAGAAGTTTATGACCAAACAAGAGATAGAAAACATGAAGAAGTGCAAAATGCATAATTTTGATTATACTAAATTGAAAATTTTGCACAAACAAACCCAATGCAACCAAGATTAGGAGGGAAGCAGAAAACTGGGAAAGAATTTTTGCAACTAGTGTCTGTGGTAAAGGCCTCATTTCTAAAATATATAGAGAACTGAGTCAAATGTACAAGAATACAAGTCATTCCCCACCTGATAAATTGTCAAAGGATATGAACAGGGAGTTTGCAGAGGAAGAAATTAAAGCTATCTATAGCCATATGAAAAAATGCTCTAAATCACTATTGATTAGAGAGATACAAATCAAAACAACTCTGAGGTACCACATCACACCTATCAGATTGGCTAACATGACAAAACAGGAAGATGATAAATGTTGGAGAAGATGTGGGAGAGTTGGAACACTAATTCATTATTGGTGGAGCTGTGAGCTGATCCAACCATTCTGGAGAGCAATTTGGAACTATGTCCAAAGGGCTACAAAAATATGCATACCCTTTGACCCAGCAATATTGCTTCTGGGACTCTATCCCAAAGACATCATAGAAATGGGAAAGGGTCCCATATGTACAAAAATATTTATAGCAGCTCTCTTTGTGATGGCCCAAAACTGGAAATCAAGGAGATGCCCATCAATTGGGGAATGGTTGAGCAAGTTGTGGTATATGAATGTAATGGAATACTATTGTTCTATGAGAAATGATGAAGGAAGACTTCAGAGAGGCCTGGAAAGACTTATACGAATTGATGCTGAGTGAAAGGAGCAGAACCAGGAGAACTTTGTACACTGCAACAGCCACACTGTATGAGGAATTTTTCTGATAGACTTAGTACTTCATTTCACTGGACTCTTGAGGCAAAATGCCTTCCCCAGACAAAGAAAGAACTATGGAGTTGGATCACAGATAGAAGCAGATCATTTTCATTTGTATTGTTTTGTTTTGTTTTATGGTTTTTCCCATTCATTTTAATTCTTCCATGCAACATGTATTTAATAGGAATGTGTGTATAGAACGTATATAAGATTGTATGCCATCTCAGGGAGGGAGGGTGAAATGAGGAGAGGGAGGGGAAAAAAATCTAAGATATATGGAAGTGATTGTCGAACACTGAAAAAAACTAAAATAATTTAATTTAAATAAAAACAAAATAGTTGAATCAGTTCACAATTCCACCAACAGTGCATTAGTGTCCCAGTTTTTCCACATCCCTCCCAACATCCAACATTTTCCTTTTCATCATATTAACCACTCTGATACGTGTGAGGTGGTACCTTAAAGTTGTTTTAATTTGCATTTCTTTGATCAATGGTGATTGAGAGCATTTTTTAATATAACTATAGGTAGCTTTGCTTTCTTTGACTGAAAACTTCCTGTTCATATCCTTTGACCATTTATCAATTGTGAAATGACTTGTATTTTTATAAATTTGACTCATTTCTCTGTATATTTGAGAAATGAGGCCTTTATCAGAGATACTTGTTGCAAAAACTTTCTCCCAGTTTTTGACTTTCCTTATAATTTTGGTTATATTGGTTTTGTTTGCAGAAAAACTTTTAAATTTTATGTAATCAAAATTATCTGTTTTACATTTGTAATGCTCTCTATATCTTTTTTGGTTCTAAATTCTTCCCTTATCCATAAATCTGAAGATAAACTATTCCATGCTCTCTTAATTCGCTTATAGTATCCCCCTTTATGTGTAATTTATAGTATCCCCCTTTATGTGTAAGTCATATACCCATTTGTAGTATACCACAGAATTCTTTGAATACCAAGAGGCAGCCAGGTGATACAATGGATAGAGCTCTTGGCCTGCAATCAGGAAGACCTGAGTTCAGGTATGACCGCAGATGCTTTCTAGCCATGTGATCCTGGGCAAGTCACTTAATCTCTGTCTCAGTTTTCTCAGCTATCAAATGGGATAATAATAGCATCTATTTACCTCTCAGGGTTATTGTGAAGATGAAATGGGATCATATTTGTAAAATATTTAATCAATCAACATTTCTTAAGCACCAATCCAGGCAGCGTGTTAAACACTGGGGACAGAAAAAGAGGCAGAAGACAGATCTCTTAAGGAGCTTCCTTCTAATGAGGGAGACGGTGAACAAACAAATATGTATAAACATGCTATACTCAGGCTAAACAGGAAATAATCAACAGAGAGAAGGCACTAGAATTATGAGGGTTTGGAGAAACTTTTTGTTGAAGATAAAATTTTAACTGAGACATAAAGGAAGAAGGAGGAACAGGTAGAGAAGAGGAGGGAGAGTATTTCAAGCATGAGGGATAGCCAGAGGAAATGCCTGGAGCCCAGAGATGGAATGTCTTGTTCATGGATCAGTGTCACTGGATCCAAGAGTACATGCTGGAGAGTAAGGTATACAAAGACTGAAAAGGTAAGAGGAGGCTAGGATATAAAGGACTTTGAACACTGAACAGAAGATTTTGTATTTGATTTTAGAGGTAATAGGAATTATTGGAATTTATTGGGTAGGAGGGTGACATGGTCAGACCCGAACTTTAGGAAAAATAACTTTAAACTGGAGTGAAGAGAGACTTGAGGCTATTGCAATAGTCCAGGCTTGGGTGATGAAGACCTATACCAGAGTGATGACAGTGTCAGAGAAAAGATGAGGGTGAATTGGAGAGATGTTGCAAAGGTGAAGTTGATATGTCTTGGCAACAGATTAGATATGGGGGTGTTGAGAAGTTGAGGATGACTCCTAGGTTGTGAGCCTGAAGTAATAGAATGGGGTGGTGGTGGTGGTGGTTTCTGCTCTGGTAACAGAGAATATGGAGGGAGGAGGATTTAGAGGAAAGGATAATGAGTTCAACATCAGACCATGTTGAGTTTAAGATGTCTACTGGACAACCATCTTGAGATGTTTAAAAGGCAGTTAGAGATATGAGACTGGAGGTCAGCAGAGAAACTGGGGCAGGAAAAGTAGGTTTTATAGTTGTCAGCATAGAGGTGGTAATTAAATACATGGGAGTAGATGAGATCACTCGCTGAAGTAGTACAGAGGGAGAAGAGAACAGAGCCCTGTGGTATTGCTATGGATAGAGGACAGGATCTGGAAATGGATCCACCAAAGGAACAGTCAGATAGGAAGGAGGAGAACCAGGAGGGAGTGGTGTCCCAAAAATCTGGAGAGAAGAGAATGTTAAGGATGAGAGATCAATAGTGTCAAAAGTTTATGGAGAGAGGGTGGAGCTAAGATGGCGGAGTAGAAAGACTCACGTGTGCTAACTCCGAACCCATAGCCCATATATTTCCTGCAAGAAGAACTCCCCACAAATTCTGGATCACTGCAAGGCACGCAGAAACACAGTGGAAAAGATCTCCATTCCAGAGAGCCCTGGAGAGCTGTCCCCAGGGTCCGTTGCACCCCGGAAAGCGGGGCCCACCCCTGTGCTGCCCTGGCTGGGCGGCCCCAGGGGAGCAGATCCAAGCAGGCTTCAGGGATGGAACCTCCGGCAGCCGCGAAGGTCCCTCGACTCACAGACGCTACAGGTCAGTGAGAGAGATGTCTGGGCTGGCCAAGAAGGGAGCAGGGTGTCTCTGTGACTTGGGCCCCCTTGGGAGGCAGTGGCAGAGGGAGCAGCAGAGGCAGAGGCAGAGGAGGTGGCAGAGGCCCAGGACAGCAGGCAGTAGCAGGCAGAAGTTCAGGGCCACTACTGAAGGTCTCTGCAACCCCCTGAGGGAACTGAGCCTGGGAGACGGCCTTGCCCCCACCCACCCCATTACTGAAGGTCTCTGCATAAAGCCCCTGAGGGAACTGAGCCTGGGAGACGGCCCTGCCTCCACCCCAGCACCAGAACTTAAGCTCACATTGAATAGCAGCCCCACCTGCCGCGGAAAGCCCATTTGAATCTCAGACCCAGCACTAGCTGGGCAGATCTAGGTGGGGGTGGACAGGAATCTCAGAAGTCAAGTAACTGGCTGGAAAAATGCCCAGAAAAGGGAAGAAAAATAAGACTATAGAGAGCTACTTTGAGGGGGTACAGATGTTCCTGCCTTTCAATTCTGATGACGAGGAACTATTCTTACCATCAGGGAAAGATGTGGAGGTCGGGGCCTCTGTATCCCAGACATCCCAGGGGGATGTCTGGTGGGCTCAGGCCATGGAAGAGCTCAAAAAGGATTTTGAAAATCAAGTTAGACAGGTGGAGGAAAAACTGGGAAGAGAAATGAGAGAGATGCAAGAAAAGCATGAAAAACGGGTCAATACCTTGCTAAAGGAGACCCAAAAAAATGCTGAAGAAAATGACACCTTGAAAAATAGACTAACTCAATTGGCAAAAGAGGTTCAAAAAGCCAATGAGGAGAAGAATGCTTTCAAAAGCAGAATTAGCCAAATGGAAAAAGAGGTTCAAAAGCTCACTGAAGAAAATAGTTTTCTCAAAATTAGAATGGAACAGATGGAGTCTAATGACTTTCTGAGAAACCAAGAAATCATAAAACAAAACCAAAAGAATGAAAAAATGGAAGAGAATGTGAAATATCTCATGGGAAAAACAACTGACCTGGAAAATAGATCCAGGAGAGACAATTTTAAAATTATGGGACTACCTGAAAGTCATGATCAAAAAAAGAGCCTAGACATCATCTTCCATGAAATTATCGAGGAAAACTGCCCTGATATTCTAGAACCAGAGGGCAAAATAAGTATTGAAAGAATCCATCCATCACTGCCTGAAAGAGATCCAAAAAGAGAAACTCCTAGGAACATTGTGGCCAAATTCCAGAACTCCCAGCTCAAGGAGAAAATATTGCAAGCAGCTAGAAAGAAACAATTCCAGTATTGTGGAAATACAATCAGGATAACTCAAGATCTAGCAGCTTCTACATTAAGGGATCGAAGGGTGTGGAATAGGATATTCCAGAAGTCCAAGGAACTAGGACTCAAACCAAGAATCACCTACCCAACAAAACTGAGTATAATACTTCAGGGGAAAATATGGTCTTTCAATGAAACAGAGGGCTTTCAAGCATTCTTGATGAAAAGACCAGAGCTGAAAAGAAAATTTGACTTTCAAACACAAGAATGAGAAGCATGAAAAAGTAAACAGCAAAGAGAAGTCATAAGGGACTTACCAAAAGTGAACTGTTTATATTCCTACATAGAAAGACAATATTTGTAACTCTTAAAATTTTTCAGTATCTGGGTAATTGGTGGGACCACACATACTCATACACACACACACACATGTACACGCATGCACGCGCACACATACACATGCACGCACATACAGAGACAGAGAGCACAGAGTGAATTGAATAGGATGAGACCATATCTTAAAAGAAATAAAGGTAAATGGTGAGAGAGAAATGTAGTGGGAGGAAAGAGGGTGAAATGGAATGGGGTAAATTATATCTCATTCAAGAGGCAAGCAGGAGACTTTTTAGTGGAGGGAAAAAGAGGAGTGCTGAGAAAAAAACAAGAAGTTTACCCTCATCACATTTGACTAAAGGAAGGAATAAAATGCACACTCATTTTGGCATGAAAACCTATCTTACAATACAGGAAAGTGGGCAAGAAGGAGATAAGCAAGCGGGGCGGGGATGATGGTAGGGAGGGCAATGGCAGGAGGGAGCAATTTGAAGTCAACACTCGGGGAGGGACAGGATCAAAAGACAGAATAGAAACAATGGGGGGCAGGATAGGATGGAGGGAAATACAGTTAGTCTTACACAACACGACTATTATAGAAGTAATTTGCAAAACTACAGAGATAGGGCCTATATTGAATTGCCTGCCTTCCCAAAGGGAATGGGTGGGGAGGGAGGAATGGGGAGAATTTGGAACTCAAAGTTTTAGAAACAACTGTTTAGTATTGTTCTTGCTACTAGGAAATAAGAAATACAGTTAACGGGGAACAGAAAGTCATCTGGTCCTACAGGACAAAAGAGAAGATGGGGACAAGAGAAGGGAGGGATGATAGAAGAGAGGGCAGATTGGTGATAGGGAAAATTAGATTGCTCGGTGTATTGGGGTGGGGGGAGGGGATAAAAGGGGAGAAAATTTGGAACCCAAAATTTTGTGAAAATGAATGTAAAAAGTTAAATAAATAAATTTTTATTAAAAAAAAGTTTATGGAGAGATCAGGGGGAATGAGGATTGAGTGTCAACTAAGAGATCTTTGGTAACTTTGGAGAGAGCAGTTTCAGTGGAATGATAAGGTTGGAAACTGGAAGGACTTAAAAAGAGAGTGAAAAAAAGAGAAGACAGAAGCATCTATCTTAGACTATTTTTTGAGGAATTTAGCTGCAAGGGGCAGAAGAGATATTGGATGATAGCAGGGAGGGAAGGATCAAGTGCCTGGTGCATAGTAGGTACTTAATAAATACTTGCTTATTTCTTTCCTTTCTTTCTGCAATAATTGCCCAGCAATGCTGTGTGGTTGTGAATCTTGAAACATTAAAATCTCAGAAGAAACAAAGTTGTAAGTCAATGGAGAAGACAGATGGTGGTCAAAAGTAGGCTGTAGCATATTTCATGTGATAATCTGGATACAAGAAGGGATGTCAGTCAGTAAGCATTGGTTAAGGTCTTACTCTGGTGCCAGGCCCTATGCTAACTGCTAAGGATATCAAGAAAGGTAACAACAGGGAAGGATGATTAAAAGGAAGCTTGGCCAGTTATGCATTGAGAGTAAAGAATGATAGAACTGCATGAATACTCCAGGACCTCAGGGAAGATTCTTTGTGGGAGACAGGAATTTCTCAGGATGAGAAGGCAGGGATGAGCTACCATCTGTAATATGTCCCTATACTTTGTGCTCATGACTCAGCATCTGTATATTTAGTAGCATCCAATTAAAACATTTAGTTTTTGGCCACTTCTAAGGGTGTTGAGGTACAGTTCTTGATTTTTGGTTGATGCCAAAGTCAATACCTCCTTATGTAGTTGGTTCTCAGAGTTACTGATGAGTCCTAATTGACAGAAGGAAGTAAGCACTTATTAATCACTTGCTATTGTACTGGACACTGCGCTAAGTGCTTTACAAATACTATCTCATTTGGTCCTTACAGCAACCCTGCAAAGTAAGTGCTATTATTATCCCCATTTTACAGTTGAGGAAACTGAGGCAGGCAGTGCTTAAGTGATTTGCTCAGAGTCACATAGCTTAAGTGTCTGAGGCCAGATTTGAATCAAGGCCTTTCTGACCCCAGGCCCAATGTTTTGTCCACTGAGCCACATAGCTGCCTATATACAACCTGTTATAACATTAGACTTTGTGGCCTTGAGACCACCATGACGGTTTCCCCAACAGAGAGGCTGTAGTTCATTGAATATATGCATGGAAACCATTGTTACAAGATTAGACCTGATGATCTTGAAGCCATCATGACAATCTTTCATTAAGGGAGGCTGGAAGCTTATAGAACATATGGAAAATACTGAAAATATTATTTTTCAAAAGTTCGTCCTTTGAGTAATATTTTGTCTACTACCAGCTTGTTTTTTCTCCCTTATAACAAGGCTCCAAAATAACATTTTCCCCTGACCCTTGATATACAACTCAACCAGTTCCAGGGAGGCCACCCCAACTCAGAGTATAAGAACCCCACCCTCACAAGGGAACTCTGGAGCACACCTTCCTGCTAAAGGGACCCCTGTCTTTGTGCTCCCCAACACAGCACTGTGTTTACATGAATCACACTGTGTCAGTGTGTATGCCTGAGTTGTATGTTGGGTCCTCTTTTCCTTTTTCCCCTTCTCCTTCTGCAATAAAATTTTGCGTTGAATTGATTCCCATTGTTTCATGTTATTCTCAGCACCCTAACTCATTAAGGGATTGCTTTTTCCAGTGTTTCTGGAGAGACCATGGACCTTTTCCAAGAAATAAACTGGATTCCTGGACAGGGACTTAACATGTTGACAGCCACACCTACATTGGGGGAGGAGGGGACTTTGAGCCCAGTGGTAGAAAGCAAGGGTCAATAGGGGAACCCACCATAGCAGAGGACTGTTACGAAACACAGCCATATACAGAGGAATAGTTACCTTATAATACCTTGTGCTTTAGTAACATATTGGTTTCCTAGGTGGGTACATCTGGTTAAAGTGGTCTGACATCACTGAGATGTCACTTCTATTTTTTCCTATCTCCTTTCAGAGATCATAAGCTTCAAAGGCCAGGGACAGTTTATATCCTATAGATTAGTGGAATGACTTGGTAGGACATTCCTCTAAACACATTGAACTCCAAGATTTTCTCTTGACCAAAGTCCAAAGTCATCATTTAGTGTTTTTTTGTGAATACTCACTTTGACAAAACCATACATTAGGTGAAGAAGTTAATGAATGAAGACTCTCTTTCTCCTTCTCTCTCTCCCTCTTTGTCCTTCCCTCCATCTCCCCCCTCTCTGTTGAGAGGGTAGGCAGGAAAGAGATCTCTTTTTCTTTAGGTCTCTCGGCTAGGGTTAGGGGTAGGGAGGTAGCAATAATATTTCTATCTAGAGAACCTCTACATTCCTAAATGTCATAGTCTTGGAGCAGCCCCACAGAATGTCAAGAATCTATATGGATTAGTGGGGGGAGGGGAGGATGTAATGAAGGAGTCTACCTCCTAATTCCCCCTCCACCAGTCAACAGAGTGTATGATTTTCCATTTTCCTTCCAATTTATTAAACCAGCATTTTTATGACCCAGACATCTTAAAAGTAAAAATAAGGCAAATTCCACTTCATATTCCAACTGACCTTTAAGCTCAGGGTAGTGGATGAGGCTTGGACGGGAGGGCTTCTCAGCCCCGTTGGTAATGAGATGCGTGTTTTCCTTTCCTTTCTTGAACTGTGTCTGTGCATGATGATCTGTGACTGGAGGGGGGATTTCTTAGTTATTTTCCCTCCATTTCTGTCTGAACTCTTTCTCTTCCTCGTTCCCTTTTTCCTCTTTCATCCCCCTTCTCTCCCCTCTCTTTTTCTTCTCCTTGCCTCTCCAGAGAATCTCTAGCTGTCCCTGACCCTTTCCAGAGGACTTTTCTTTTTCTCTCTGTTTCTGTGTCCTCTATCCTACATCTTCCTTTGCTCTTTTATCTTCCTTCCCTCCTTTCTTCCCTCCTTTCTTCCCTCCTTTCCTTCCTTCTTCCTTCCTTCCTTCCTTCCTTCCTTCCTTCCTTCCTTCCTTCCTTCCTTCCTCCTTCCTTCCTTCCTTCCTTCCTCCCTCCCCCTCCCTCCCTCCCTCCCTTCCTCCCTCCCTCCCTTCCTCCCTCCCTTCCTTCCTTCCTTCCTTCCTTCCTTCCTTCCTTCCTTCCTTCCTTCCTTCCTTCCTTCCTTCCTTCCTTCCTTCTTTCCTTCCTTCCTTCCTTCTTCCCTCCTTCCGCTATCTCCTTTTTCTATCACCTGTCACTCATTGCTCCTCTCTCTTTCTCCTTTTTTATCATTTGTCTCATTCCTCTTTCTCCCCTTTCACCACTTTGTCTTGTTCTGTTTCTCTCCTTTCACCCTCTGTCCTCTTTTCTTCTATTTGCCTCTCTGTCTCCCTGTCTCCATGTGTCTGTGTGTCTGATCATCCATCCGTCTGCCTCTCCTTTTCTCCCCCTCTCTGCCTCCCTTGCCCCTGTAAGTTGGTGGTATTTCTACTTTGAACACTCGGTGTGCAGTGACTTCAGAGAGCAGGGCTGAGTCAAACAGAGAACAAGTAGCTGTTGACATGTACATCTGTTCCTCATCAAGCACAACTCCTTTCCACTTCCAACTCTGCCATATCCCTTCATTAAACCATTTAATAGGAGAGCCTGCTCTGGCTCCAGCAGCTCAGCCCTAGGAGCCCTGAGGATTTCTGGGTGGAAGATTGCCCCCAGGCATCAGTCTCAGTGGAGTGACTGGGAATGGACCCAAGCCAGGATCTTCTCTCTTAGGCCTGGCTTCTTTTTTGTCTTTGAAGAGTAAGGATTGAGCATGGCTTTGGGGACCTGCCAACTGAAGTCCTTCCTTTCTTTTCAGTTAAACTAGTCTTGCTCATCCTCCCATGTGCCATTATATCTTAAGGCTTTGGACAGAGTGCTGAACCTGGATTCATTAAGACCTGAGTTCAAATCCTGCCTCAAACACTTACTTGATGTATGACCCTGGGCAAGTCACTTAACCTCTCTCTAAGTTTCCTCTTCTGTGAAAAGGACACAATAATAGCACCTATTTCCCAGGATTACTGTGAGGACCAAATGAGATAATATATATGAAGTGCTTTGTAAACCTTCAAAGCGTAATACTTATGGTAGCTATTAACTATCTTTTGTCTCCCTCCCTTGTACTAACCAGCCTCCATGCCTGGAATGTTCTTCCATATCTTTTTCACTGAGAATTACTAATTTCCTTCAAAAAGCAGCTCAAGTGGTACCTTTTTGAAATCTTTCCTGATCTCCCTGCAGATTCTTGTTAGTTTTGTGTCCCTGGTCCCCAATTACCTTCTGTTTGTTTGATATCTACTTATAGATGGCACTTGTGACCCATTGAGGTTTCCCCCTTTTTCACAAAGGTGCCTTTGTTCTTAGTTCAGATAAACCAGGTTCAGTCCTAGGGGAGTTTTACACCCTCCCACTAAAGAGTGCTTTCTCTTGTACTCTTTGGTTCGTTATGCCCTCACCCAGAAGTCTTGGGAAAAATCTTTTAAACAGAGGTATGGTTCAACCAAACTTAGAGATGGTCTATGCCCAATGTCTCCCTAAAAGGCCCCTTGAGAAAAGTACTCAGTGGGCAAAATAGTAGATATTAGGTATAGGATAGCTACTTATTCCTCCAAAACAAAAGAAATGTTTAAAATATCAAAGACTCATAATTGTGCATTAACATATGTTGAAATCATAAACTTAACTCATCATCTTTTTTATACACCCCTGGGAGAGGTAAAGACTACTGGAGGACCTGTGAGCCTGCCGAATGGATATTTCATGTTCACTGTTTCAATTGAAATTTTACTAAAGGGTGAACTGAGGCATATCTCTGAACAAGTTCACATTTATTAGCAGGGATATACTGTCAATAAATGAATCAGTAGTTTGCCTCCATTAATGGCAAAGGCTCAAGAAAAAGGACCGGTTTTGGGGAGTACAATGCAGTACAAAGAACAGAGCAGGGTAGATGACATCATGGAACTGAGGGCCACATGACTGATTACAGAGCCAAAGTGTAGGGAACAACATGATTGGTTGGAAGTTTGGTAATGGGGTTAGCAATGATCCTCTTTCTCTCATGAGACTAAGAAGTGTTCATTGTTCAGAGTCCGCCTGTAAGATAGCAGCCCAGACTTTTTGGAAAGCAAACCAGATGTCCTTGAAGGATAGCTTGGAGAGTAAAGATATCAGACCCAAGTCCCCTTGTATTCACATTTATTCTCCAAGCTCAGTTAAATTCCTTGGGTCAAGAATAGATCAGTGACTAGGGAAAACAAATAAATTAATAAATTTGGAAAAAAAGAATAGATCAATGATTAGCAGGGGAGCTGATTTCTAAAATTAACCCATTACAGACCAGCTGAATTACTGAACTAAGTTCAGATGCAGAGAACCATGATTTAAAGCAATTACAGGACAAAAGCAGTTACGAGTCAAAATCAATTAATTGTAAATAGGACCAATAAATAAATGATACAGGATCAGTCTTAATCTTCTCATCACCCTGGATTTGTCTGTCTAAGCAGAAACCCAAGGTCCACATCTTGGGGCAAACCAGGAATTTGGTTTGCTAAATGACTCATCGTCCTTTTCTGAGAAGGATATATAGTTGGAGGGAGCACCTTTGGTTGGGCAATCAATACAGATTCTAAACCTCTTGAGCTCATAAGGTAGTAGCTAAGATGGGATAGCTATCTCTTAGCATCACTCTGGTCACTTGTGCTCAGGGAGAGAAACACAAAACAGAAGAAGCCACCAGAGACTTGAGGGGCACTCCAGCATCACCCAGGCAAGGATGTGTTCTTGTTGACCTATGGCTACCGTACTACTGGGGAGAGTATGCTACTGGGGAGAGGCATGAAGAGAAATCAGCCTCCTTCTTCCCACCCCATAAGGAAATCCAAAGGAGAGAGGGAAAATTGGCAGAGTTAGAAGCAACCTGTTCCATAGAGACAGATGGAGACTTTGGCCTCTCTTTCCAAAGTTTACTGAGTAGCCAGTTCTTTCTGGGTTAGCTGCCAATCATCTTTGACACAGTTCTTTTTCCCTCCCCTGAACTACTTCCCCTTTCATCATTAGGACCAAAGGACCAATATGGAGCTGCTAATAACTCATGTCCTTTAACAAGGTGCTAAAGAGAGGTGACCCATAGGAAGGGGTCAAGTACGTGGAAGAGGTCTCTTTACAGATGTGTTCCTGTTATCTCCCCTAATACACAGGAAGCTGCTTGAGGGCAAAAACTTTTAAAATGTCTATTTGTTATAGTTCCTGGCACATAATAGGCTAATAAGAAATACTTGTTGATTTTCTTTTTAAAAAGGAGAATTTTATTAATATTCTTTTTTATTGATTAGATTTCTCTCTGTATTCCTCTCATTCAGGAATTATCCTTTATAGCAGAAAATATTTTACATGAGAAAAAATCAATCGACATAAAAAAGTCAAATATCATATTCAGTGTTCCATACCTGTGGACCCTGACCTTTGGAAAGGGGCCAGGGGAGATGTCTTCTCATAGCTTTTGTTTTGGGCCAAGCTTGTTCTTTATAATTTTGCAACATTCAGGTTCTCTTGCTTTGTGGTTCTTTCCATTTACATTGCTATAATCATTGTGTATATAATTTTCTTGACTCTTCCTTCACTTTGCTTCAGTTCATATAAACTTTTCCATGCTTCTTTGTAATGCTTATATCAGTCATATCTTAGAGCCCAGCAATATTTTATTACATCCATGAGCTACAATTTGTTTAACATTTATCATTTGATGTACATCTACTTTGTTTCGAATTCTTTGCTATAACTACAAAAAGTACTGCTATAAATATTTTGGTCTACATAGGGACTTTCTTTTTAACAATTACCTTCTTGGGGTATAAGCCCAGCAGTGGCATCACTGGGTCAAAGGGTATGAGCATTTTAATCACTTTATTTGTATAATTACAAATTGCTTTCCAGAATGGTGGTAACAATTCATAGCTTCACCAACCATGTAATAGTGTATCATCTTTTCAACAAAACAACATTGCTATTCCCAGATTTTGTCATCTTTGTTGATTTACTGGGTGAAAGTGAAACCTCAGCATTGTTTTAATTTGCATTTCTTTTATTATTAGTGATTTGGAAAAATCTTTCATATGGTTGGTTGTTAATAGTTTGCAATTCTTCCTTTGAGAATTCTTTATGCATCTCCTTTGACAACTTATCTATTGAGGAATAGTGAGTGATTGACTTTCAATAATAGTATCATAGATTTACATCTAGAAGAGACTTGGGAGAGATATCACCAAATCTGATTCTCTCAATTCATATATGAAGAAACTGAGGCAATTAACCACAAGTATCTGTTGAGCTATGATTATTTGCCTAGAATTAAGTTGGGGACTGTGAGGGAGTTGTTATAATATAAAAATAGTGATCTAGGAATTAGAAAACTTAGTTTATAGTCCAAGTTTTGCTGCTGATTTGCTGTATGACCTTGGTAGATGTCAGTACCTCTCTGAGCCTTGTTTTCTTTTTTTCTTTTTCTTTTTTAATAAAAATTTATTTATTTAACTTTTTACATTCATTTTCACAAAATTTTGGGTTCCAAATTTTCTCCCCTTTCATCCCCTCCCCCCACCGCAATACACCAAGCATTCTAATTTTCCCTATCACCTCTCTTCTATCATGCCTCCCTTCTCTTGTCCCCAACTTCTCTTTTGTCCTGTAGGGCCAGATGACTTTCTATTCCCCATTAACTGTGTTTCTTATTTCCTAGTAGCAAGAACAATACTCAACAGTTGTTCCTAAAACTTTGAGTTCCAAATTCTCCCTATCCCTCCCTCCCCACCCATTTCCTTTAGGAAGGCAGGCAATTCAATATAGGTCCTATCTGTGTAGTTTTGCAAATGACTTCGATGATAGTCATGTTGTGTAAGACTAACTGTATTTCTCTCCATCCTATCCTGCCACCCATTGTATCTATTCTGTCTTTTGATCCTGTCCCTCCCTGAGTGTTGACTTCAAATTGCTTCCTCCTCCCATTACCCTCCCTACCATCACTCCTCCCCCGCTTGCTTGTCTCCTTCTCCCCCACTTTCCTGTATTGTAAGATAGGTTTTCATGCCAAAATGAGTGTGCATTTTATTCCTTCCTTTAGTCAAATGTGATGAGGGTAAACTTCTTGTTTTTTTCTCAGCTCTCCTCTTTTTCCCTCCACTAAAAAGTCTCCTGCTTGCCTCTGGAATGAGCTATAATTTACCCCATTCCATTTCACCCTCTTTCCTCCCACTACATTTCTCTCTCACCATTTACCTTTATTTCTTTTAAGATATGGTCCCATCCTATTCAATTCACTCTGTGCTCTCTGTATGTGCGTGCATGTGTGTATGTGTGTGTGCGTGCACGCGTGTACGTGTGTATGTGTGTGTGTATGTGTGTGTGTGGTCCCACCAACTACCCAGATACTGAAAAGTTTTAAGAGTTATAAATATTGTCTTTCCATGTAGGAATGTAAACAGTTCACTTTTGGTAAGTCCCTTATGACTTTTCTTTGCTGTTTACTTTTTCATGCTTCTTCTTATTCTTGTGTTTGAAAGTCAAATTTTCTTTTCAGCTCTGGTCTTTTCATCAAGAATGATTGAAAGTCCTCTGTTTCATTGAAAGACCATATTTTCCCCTGAAGTATTATACTCAGTTTTGTTGGGTAGGTGATTGTTGGTTTGATTCCTAGTTCCTTTGACTTCTGGAATATCCTATTCCACACCCTTCGATCCCTTAATGTAGAAGCTGCTAGATCTTGAGTTATCCTGATTGTATTTCCACAATACTGGAATTGTTTCTAGCTGCTTGCAATATTTTCTCCTTGAGCTGGGAGTTCTGGAATTTGGCCACAATGTTCCTAGGAGTTTCTCTTTTTGGATCTCTTTCAGGTGGTGATCGATGGATTCTTTCAATATTTATTTTGCCCTCTGGTTGTAGACTGTCAGGGCAGTTTTCCTCGATAATTTCATGGAGGGTGATGTGTAGGCTCTTTTTTTGATCATGACTTTCAGGTAGACCCATAATTTTAAAATTGTCTCTCCTGAATCTGTTTTCCAGGTCAGTTGTTTTTCCAATGAGATATTTCACATTCTCTTCCATTTTTTCATTCTTTTGGTTTTGTTTTATGATTTCTTGGTTTCTCAGAAAGTCATTAGACTCCATCTGTTCCATTCTAATTTTGAGAAAACTATTTTCTTCAGTGAGCTTTTGAACCTCTTTTTCCATTTGGCTAGTTCTGCTTTTGAAAGCATTCTTCTCCTCATTGGCTTTTTGAACCTCTTTTGCCAATTAAGTGAGCCTATTTTTCAAGGTGTTATTTTCTTCAGCATTTTTTTGGGTCTCCTTTAGCAAGGTATTGACCCGTTTTTCATGCTTTTCTTGCATCTCTCTCATTTCTCTTCCCAGTTTTTCCTCCACCTGTCTAACTTGATTTTCAAAATCCTTTTTGAGCTCTTCCATGGCCTGAGCCCACCAGATATCCCCCTGGGATGTCTGGGATACAGAGGCCCCGACCTCCACATCTTTCCCTGATGGTAAGAATAGTTCCTCGTCATCAGAATTGAAAGGCAGGAACATCTGTACCCCCTCAAAGTAGCTCTCTATAGTCTTATTTTTCTTTCCCTTTCTGGGCATTTTCCCAGCCAGTTATTTGACTTCTGAGATTCCTGTCCACCCCCACCTAGATTGGCCCAGCTAGTGCTTGGGGTCTGAGATTCAAATGGGCTTTCCGCGGCAGGTGGGGCTGCTATTCAATGTGAGCTTAAGTTCTGGTGCTGGGGTGGGGTCAGGGCCACCTCCCAGGCTCAGTTCCCTCAGGTAGTTTATGCAGAGACCTTTGGTAACGGCCCTGAACTTCTGCTTGCTGGCCCAGGAGTCCTAGGGCCCCCGCCGCTGCCTCTGCTGCTGCCTCTGCCACTCCCTCTGCGGCTGCCTCCCAAGGGGGCCCGAGTCATGGAGACACCCCACTCCCCTCTTGGCCAGCCCAGATGTGTCTCTCACTTACCTGTAGTGTCTGTGGGTGGAGGGACCTTCCCGGCCGCCAGAGATTCCATCCCTGAAGCCTGCTTGGATCAGCTCCTGTCAGGCTGCCTGGCCAGGGCAGCATAGGGGTGGGCTCCGCTTTCTGGGGTGCAATGGACCCTGGGGATGGCTCTCCAGGACTCTCTGGAACGGAAATCTCTTCCACTGTGTTTCTGCGCACCTTGCAGTGCTCCAGAATTCGTGGGGAGTTCTTTTTGCAGAAAATATATGGGCTGTGGGTTCGGAGCTAGCATATGTGAGTCTTTCAACTCCGCCATCTTGGCTCCCTCTGAGCCTTGTTTTCTTAACGGTAATCAATCAATCAAACATTTATTCAACATCTAGTATGTGCCAGACACTGTCCTAGGTTCTGGGGTACAAGTATAGGTAAAATACAGTCCCTGACCTAAAGGAATTTACAATCTAATGGAGAAAGTCATTTTACCCTTACCTCATAGCCCTGTTGAGAGAATCAAATCAGACAAATTGGATTATTCTCCGTCCCCCAAGTGGCCACGTGCTTTTCACTTCCTTGCCTTTGCTCATGCTATTCTTATCTTATCACCTGTTGAAATCTACCCATTCTGGAAAGCCCAACGCAAATGTCATCTCTTCCACGATCTTCGTGATCCTTCATCAGTAATGACTTTCCCTTTCAGCACTTTGTTTCAAACTCCTGTCTGATTCATTTAGCATGTGATTTTTCTGAGGTGCTGTATGGAGTGGGACTGGATCTATACTTTCTTTCCTATCTCCCTTCCTCCCTTTCTCCCCCTTCTTCCTTTACTTCCTTTCTTCCTTCCCTCTTTCCTTCTTTCCTTTCTCCCTCTCCATTCACTTTCTCCTTCCCTCCTCCCTTTCTTTCTTCCCTTCCTTCTCCCTCCTTCCTTTCTTTTCTTCCTCCCTCTTTTTTATTCCTTCTTCCCTTCCTACCTTCTTTCTTCTTTTCTTTATTTTTTTTCCTTCCTTCTTCCATCCCTTTTCCTTCCTCCCTTCCTCACTCCCTTCCTTCTGTTTCTTTTCTGGGTGGGTTCAACCCTTCTTAGGCATTGTAGTAGCCCTTTGTTACCAAGGGCTCATATTAATACTAAATTTTGAGTGGTGAACATCTGACTAGATGAGCTCTCTATAGTTCAGATCTCAGGGGCAGCTAGGTGGTGCAGTGGATAGAGCACGAGTGCAGAAGTCAGGAGGACCTGAGTTCAAATCTCATCTCAGACACTTGACACTCAGTAGCTGTGTGACTTTGGGCAAGTCATTTAACTCCAGCTGCCTCATCGTGGGTCATCTCCAGTCATCCTGATGAATATCTGGTCCCTGGATTCAGATGGCTCTGGAGGAGAAGTGAGGCTGGTGACCTGCACAGCCCTCCCTCACTCAAGTGCAAGTCATGTCAGATCTCTGGAGCTTAACAGATTGGCTACTTTCACCCTCTCCAGCAGCAGGGATTATACGTGTGTGCTATTCCACCAGGCTGGACATTTAATTTCATTGGTTTGGGGGTCTTCCAGTGAGGAAGCCCCTACTACCAATGAAAATCAGCATCTGCTTTGCAAATTATTGGTCAAAACTTGCCCAGAGTCACACAGTATCATGTGTCAAGTGTGGGAATTATACCCACGTCTTTCTGATTGTCCCTTCTGCCTTAGCAATGACACTGTATATTGTTTCTTCCCAAGCTTTAAATTAAGGAATGGGTCTCACTGAACCTCTCTATTCAGTCAAGCACTGTGTTGTGTACACAGTAGGTAGGTAATTAATAAATGTTTGTTGAACTGAATGGAGGATAAGTCTGACCTTGCTAGTGAACCAGTGTTAGTCAATCAGTATTTATTAAGCACCTACTATATGCCAGGAGCTGTACTAAGCACTGGGATATAGTCCCTTCCCTCAAACAGATCATAGTCTGACAGGAGGGAATCAGGCCTTTGGAAGGGATATTCTAGTAACTTATATTTCTAGAGCTTACTTTAAGACTGGCAAAGTACTTTTCTTCAAGAGTGCTTAGGTAGTACAAATCCAGGTCAGAGGAGGCAAGCTACCTTCCTAGAGGCAAGGTAACTTGCCCAGGGTCACATGTCTCTGAAGAGCCATAGCTCAGACCCAAGTTTGTATGCTTGTCTGTTTTTACTCCAAATCTTATGTTTTTTTCTTTCCATTCCATTCCTTTATCATGAGCCACCTATCCCTGAGAATAAGACAAGAAATAGAGAGGGACAAAGAGAAACTGGAGCCGATGGGATGGGATCCTTGTTCTCAGGAAGCTTACCCTCTAGAAAGAAAATCAAGACAACCTTGAATAGCAGTTACAGAAAAATAGACTACGGAGAACTGTGGACAAAATACAGTGACCTTTTACTGGACGGATGAGGTCATTCTGCATTGGGCCTGAGTAAATAGGTCATTCAGTCAATCAGTCAGCAGGTATTTATTGAGTCCACCCAGTGGGGTGCAGGGAGAAGTAGAATTCAGTCCAACAATCTTCCAAACCTGAATTAAGAAACTATTCTGGGAAGGAGAAGATGGGGAGAGAAGATGAATTTTTGTTAATTGAAATAAAAGAAATATTTTTTTAAAAAAAGAAATGACTATGTGCAGGGTACTGTGCCAGACATAGACTTGTGGAGATTGATAATGGTACAGAGATTTCTTTCAAGGAGATCATTATCAAATAGGTGGATACAGAAAAAGGTAAGTGAGAAGGACCAGTCCTGGCTGCTAAAGTGCTATGGGAAATTTGAGAAGGGAGATAGCTCTTTTTGTTTGGATAGGAGGCCTCTCAGTGAAGGGGGCACCCATGTTAGGCCTCAAAGGAAGAGAGGTTGAGATGGACAAATGGGGAAGTCCATGGGGAGACAGTGTGAGCAAAGATGGCGGAGGGCAGGAGAACAGAAGGCTGGTGGTTAGTAGTCCAATGTGGCTGGAATATAAAGAATATGAAGGGGATAGCATGACTTTAGGCTGAAAGGGGAGGCTGGATCCAGGCTGTACAGGACTTTGAAGGACAGAATCAGGAGTCTATTCCATTAAGAATGGGAAGATTTGAGAATGCTGAAGGTTTTTGAGAAGAGAAAGGACATGACCAGAGCCATGCATTAAGATTAGTTTAGCTGTGTTACGGGAAGTTAGGTAGCGCAGTGGATAGTGTTGGGACTGAAGTCAGAAAGACTCATCTTCACGAGTTCAACTCCAGCCCCAGACACACTACTAGTTGTGTGGTCCTGGGTAAGTCATCTAACCCTCTTTGCCTCAGTTCCTCATCTGCAAAATGAGCTGGAGAAGGAAATGACATACCACTCCAGTATCTTTGCCAAGAAAACCTCAAATGGGGTCATGAAGAATCGGATGTGACTGAAATGACTCAACAACCACAAATGTAAGGTAGTTTGGGAGGGAGGACATCTGCAGTTGGGGGAATAAGGATTAAGTTATTTACTTAGGGACCCACAGCTAGTAAGTATCTGAAGTCAGATTTGAACTCAGGTCTTCCTGCCTCCAGGTCCAGTACTCTGTTGGCTGACTAGATAGCCTTTCAGCTCTAAATCTATGATATTGTGAATCATCTATAAGGGGTAATTATTGAAAAGAAGCAACTAGGTGGTATAGTGGCTAAAGCTCTGGAATTGGAGTCAGGAATACCTGAATTCAAATCTGATCTTTGACACTTATTATCTGTGTGACCCTGGGCAAGTCAATTAAACTTATTTGCCTTAATCCACTGGAGAAAAAAAAATGGCAAACCAGTCCAGTATCTTTGCCAAGAAAATGTCATGAACAGTCTTGATGTGCTATGGGCCACAGGATCACAAAGAGTTGTACATGACTGAATGACTGAACAATAATGATGACAATTGAACCCTTGGGAATCTGTGAGATTCTGAAGGGAGAGTGTTGAATGAAGAGGGTGCAGGACAGAGCCCTGAATAGATGCCCATGCTAAGACCAGAGGAGAGCAATGAACCAGCAAAGGAGAATGAGAAGGAGCAGTCAGACAGGTGGGAGGAGAGCCAAGAAAGATCATTGTCACAGAAGCCAAGGGAGGAGAGAATAATTAGGAGGAGGGGGTGGTTGATGAAAGCTGCAGAAAGGGTAAGGAGGATGAAGATTGGAAAGACTCACACAATATCTGGGAGAGAGCTATTTCATTATGTGACCTGGTTCTGTTCTCAAGGACCTTTTGGTCCAGATGGGGAGCAAGGATGTATACTCATGGAAAGAGTTCAGTAATAAGAAAAAGGTTCAAGAGAAATGCAGCATATAAGATAACACAAAGGGGTGTGTGTGTGTGTGTGTGTGTGTGTGTGAGAGAGAGAGAGAGAGAGACAGAGAGAGAGAGAGAGAGAGACAGAGACAGAGAAACAGAGACAGAGAGAGACATGTAGAGACAGAGAGACAGACATAGAGACAGAGAAAGAGAGATAGAAACAGAAGAGAAAGAAATGCATAGAGACAGAGAGGAAAGATGGGGAGAGAGGAGAGATGGTGACAGAATGAGAGGAGAGAGAGAAAGTGAGAGAGAGAGAATGAGAGAGAAGGGAGGAGAGAGAGGTATGGGGAGAGTTTATAATGTGGGGGAGGGCTAAAGGAGGCAGGAACATCAACTGTGTTCACTTTTGCATTTGAAATGCATCCTCTCCCTTCCCCTTCTTTTAAATCCAGAGATATGACTCCATTAGCAGTAGGAACTCCTGGTAAGGGAACTCCTTTCCCCAATGCAGATTGATAGGCACTCTTCAGTTTTCAGTCTTAGAGTTATCTTGTGGTGGTGGTGGGGCTACTGCAAGGTTATACAACTTGTCTAGGGTCACACAACCAGATGTTTCAGAAATGGGATTTGAACCCAGGCCTTTTTGATTCTAAATGTGACTCTTTATCATATCTCACTGCCTCTCCCTGTACATTTTTTAAAAGTATACTTCACCCCTGCTTTCTTGAAGTCTTCCCTGAGAAACCATGTAGCCTAATGTAGAGAGTGCTAGTCTTGTGATCAGGCTGCAAACCCTGCCTCGGGAACTTAGTCTCAGTCTCAGTTTTCTCGTCTATACAATGGGAATGATTTTATCTCACTTGACTCAAGATTAATATGTGTAAATTGGATTTCAAGGTTTCAGGAGCTATATAAATGTCAGCTATTATTATTTATCCTCATTTTCCTTATCCTTCACTCAACCTTTGTCCTGGTCCTCTCTCACAGACTTAAGTGTTGCTGGATATCATAGCAACTTGAGTTTGTCAACCCTCTACTAGACTGAGCTTCATGAGGGAACAGGCTATGTTTTGTCTGAACCCAAACCTGATATGGTACTCTTACACACAATTGGCATCTAATAAATACTTGATGCCTAAATAAAGGAATGAGTCGGTGCCCTACCTTAAAATTCTGCCCCTGTTGTTGACTCAATGAGTAGAGAGGCACCTTTGGACGTCAGTTTCCTGTTCGTTTATTTCATCAGTTGGCAGATAGTCATTAGGCACTGATTGTGTGTGAGACCCTGTGCTAGGCGCTGCCACTCGAATGTTTCTCCCACTTGCCTTCTTCTCTTCACTCACATGGCCCCACTTCCCTTGTTGAGGCCCTTGTTACTTCTTACCTGGACAATTGCAGTCCCCTCCTGTTGATCTCTCTTCCCTATTGTTGCCTCTTCAATCTATCCTGTGTAGAGTTGCCAAAAGAATCTTCCCAAGACACAAGTCTGAGCGTGTCACTGTTCACAAATATTCAGTGGCTCCCTATTGCATTTGTGATAAAATGCCAGCTTTTTAACCTGGTATTTAAAGCCAACTTGTCTCAAACATAATTTTCATGACATTTCACATTATGCCCCATAATATATTCTACGTCTCAGGCAAATTGGCTTTCGCGTAGGCTGTCTCCCTCACGCCTGGAACCCGTTTCCTTTTCACTACTGTCTCTTAGAAGAACTAACTTTCTTTCTTTCTTTTAAAAATAATTTATTTATTTTTAGTTTTCAACATTCACTTCCATAAGTTCTAAATTTTCTCCGTCTCCTTCCCATCTCCCCTCTCCAAGACAGCATGCAATCTGAGATAGGTTCTACAAATACATTTTTATTAAACATTTTCCCATTAATTATGTTGTATAGAAGAACTGGAATGAATAGGAGGAACCATGAGAAAGAGAAAACATCAAAACAGAGCAAAACAAAAAAAAAGAGAGCAAATAGTATGTTCAGTCTATCTTCAGACTCCATGGTTCTTTCTCTGGATGTGGATGGCATTTTCCATCATGAGTCTTTTGGAGTTATTTTAGTTCCTTGCATTGCTGAAAAGAGCTAAGTCTATCAGTCATGGCTCAATGTGGCTGTTACCATGTACGGTGTTCTCCTGGTTCCGCTCATTTCACTCAGCATCAGTTCATGTAAGTCTTTCTAGGTTTTTCTGAAGTCCACATGCTCATCATTTCTTATAGCACGATAGTATCCCATTACATTCATATACCACAACTTGTTCAGCCATTCCCCAATTGAAGGGCATCCCCTCAATTTCTAGTTCTAGGCCACCACAAGAAGAGCTGCTACAAATATTTTTGTACATGTGGATCCTTTTCCTATTTTGATGATCTCTTTGGGATACAGCCCTAGAAGCGGTATTGCTGCGTCAAAGGGTATATGCAGTTTTATAGATAAGAATTTCCTTTCTCTGAGGGTCAACTCAGGTACCACTTTATGCCAGGTCCCTTTTTCCCTTTAGAGTTGGGAAGGACCTTAGAAGTCATCTACATCAACTCCCTCATTTTATGTAAAGAATGACTAAGGCCCAAGTTCACATAGCTAGTATCTGAAGCAGAATTTAAAACCAGGTCTTCCTGACTTCAATTTCCTATTCTATCTACTAAAACAGAGTAATCTTAAGCAATATGGCCTCTTAAGATTCTTCTGTCCCAACCCCAGTTAGTGCCTGCCCCTTCCTCACATTTATTATTCAATCTTTCAGTTGTATCCATCTCTCTGACCAAGTCCATGGGGTTTTCTTGGCAAAGATTCTGGAATGGTTTGCCATTTCCTTCTCCTTACTAAATAACATGTTTTGTTTTTTTTTTTTCTGTTTACTTTTCATGCTTCTCTTGAGTCTTGTATTTGAAAACTGAATTTTCTGTTCAGTGTCGGTCTTTTCATCAGCATTTCCTTCTCCAGTGGCTCCCCATTTTATAGATGAGGGACTGAGGCAAATAGGGGTTAAATGATTTTCCCGGGGTCACACAGCTAGTAAAGGTCTGAGGTGGGATTTGAACTCAGGTCATCCTGACTCCAGGCTTCTCAGAGCTCTACCCATCACTCTGCCAGCTGCCCAGCTCCCTTTCTTTGTCTCCTGCCTCTGCTCTAAGCAGCCTCATCTTAGAGGTCAGGGGGAGGCTCTACTGAGAAAGAGAAGCTTATAAGCTCCCTGGAGGTGGACACCAGCAGCTGTGGGCCAGACATGGAGCTGGTGCCCTTGCTGCTGTCATTCCCATCTCAAATGTTAAACAGACACTTGGAGGGTGACTGATTTATGTTATGCCAGCTAACACTCAGCAAGGGGCTGGCCAATCCCTGTAATTTGTTGGATCTGTCACTGTAGAGGCAGGCAGGGTCAATAATGAGGAGAATGAGAGCTTAATTCCCGGGGGGCATCACTTCCTCCCTTCCTCTTTACCCCAGGCTTCCAGCAAGGTTTCTGGGATCTTTTGTGCAAAGACGGTAGCCTTTTCTGGAGAAGAAGCAGTTTTTATCAGCCACCCCTACTACCCCAACTCACATTAGGGAAGGAGAAGAAGGGACAGGTTACTGAGAAGGGTAGCCTAGAGCTGTTCAGTCATTTTTCAGTTGTGTCTGATTTTTTGTGACCTTATTTGGGATTCTTTCAGCAGAGATACTGGAGTGATTTGTCATTTCCTTCTCCAGATCATTTTATAGATGAGGAAACTGAGGTAAACAGGATTAAGTGACTTACCCGGGGTCATACAGCTAAGTAAGTGTCTGAGTCCAGATTCCAACTTACAAAGATGAGTCTTCTTGACTCTTGGCACTCTATCCACTGTCTAGAGCAGTGGTCTTCAAAAGTGGAGTGCCCTGGGGGGACCCAACTAGACCTAAATGGACAGTGACTGGTCCACATAGTGGGGTATATGATCAAACAATGAGAGAGTACAAAGATAGCTGGCATCCCATTCTCTCAGTCAATCTTGGGGCTTATCTCCAACACAAACATAACTCCTGTTCACCCATTCCACCCTAAAACTTTTCCATTCAGCCCCCCCTCCCCCCCGAAACTGTTCAAGCTTTCAACCTTCTACCGTTTGATCTTGGCATTGACTCTTGAAGGCAGCCACAACCTAATCCAACTGAAGCAGGTGCCAAGTACATTCAGAGAAATTCCTTTCTCAGTGTACCTACTAAGAAAAAAATTATCAGTTTACCATGTGATCATGAAGGTTTGGAGATCACTGGTCTGGAGGTCTGACTTGGGGAATGAGAAATGGGAGGAGCAGCTTTTATGTGGCCTTACTTTGTGCTGAGCTCTGTCCTAGCCTCTCTGGGTTCTGGGGTCATCCAGAAGTACTATGAGCCTCTCTCCCTATTGAGATTCAGAAAGATCACTATACTGGCCCTGCAGCCACATGATCTGCAGTAGTCAGTAAGCACTTAATAAATGCCTACTGTGTGCTAGGGTCACACCAACAGTAAGTGGCAGAGCCAAGATGGGTAGCTAGGTGGCACAGTGGATAGAGTACCAGGCCTGGAATCAGGAAGACTCATCTTCCTGAGTTCAAATATGGCCTCAGACACTTACTAACTGTGTGACCCTGGGCAAGTCACTTACATTTGTTTCCTCATCTGTAAAATGAACTGGAGAAGGAAATGGCAAAGAGCATCTTTGCCAAGAAAACTCCAGATGGAGGCACGGAGAGTTGGATGTGACTGAAAAACAATTGAAAAATATAATGTCCCAAATAAATAGTCATCTAGCTTTTTTTTTAAAGCTCTCCAGTGATGGGGAGCTCACTACCTCCTACAATAGCCCATTCTACTTCTAGGCAGCTCTGTTAGGAAGCTATTCATTACTCCGATATTCAGTCTGCTTCTGCAAATTCCCCCCACTGTTAGTTCTTCCTCCCAGGATCAAGAAGAATAAACTACATTCTTCTTCCCTGGTAAGTCTTCAAATACTTGAAGACAGCTATGATAGTTTCTTCTGTTCCCTTTTTTCCCTCTTCCCCAGCTCTGCTTTCTTCCTCCTCTTCTTTCGCCTGAAAAAAAAAATTCTTATAGCATTTTGTGTGGAGTTCTCAGCCTTTAAAACATTCTGCTTTGTATTTGGAGTCAGGGAACCTGGGTTAAATCGTGTTTCTGTGGCAGTTATAACTCTGCCCACCCAAGGAAGCCAAAAACTGTTGGGGTTTCATGATGTGATGTGATGGAACCGTCTCAAAGAATTCAGTCAGACCACCTCTAATCCAAGTATAGGCATTTATTGAGATTGATGCCTCTCATGAAGCGGGTCAAGTTCCAAGAGGAACCAGCAACTTCAGAGAAAGCAAGATGGATTTTTATAGGTAAAGATGCAATTATATAACAGAAGTTATGAATATTAAAAAGGCAGGAGGGGTTTGTTAAGGGATTAGGTAATAGGAGAGGGGTTCCAGCCATAGTGGAACTGCATATGCAATTACCCATAATATATATAGAAAAACCCATTTGGGAGGGTATGTATGTATGATAATGATATTATAATAAGCTCTCCATGTCATAAGTTTACTCTAGGTCAGTTTGTTACTAGTACTGCTCAGGTGCCTACTTAGGGAAAATCCCTTCTATTGTTTTGGGGTCCACATCTTGCTGGGGCATCCTGGTGGTGCTGCTTTCTGATTGACTTAGTATTGTGTTCCTACTTGAGACTAGATGGATGTGGTTGTGGTTGAGAGCATGGACACACCTGCTGTTTCTGTGGGAAATATGAGGAATGGGTGTGGGAGTAGTGGCTAGCTAGAGGCAGTGGCTGGGATCACATCACATGGACATGCCTGCTGTTTCTGTGAGAAATATGAGTTCATGGACATACCTGTTCTAGTGAGCAGTGAGGCATGTATGAAGACGTTAGGATATTGAGTGTGTATGTGAAGGGGGTGAGTGGCTAGGTAGGGGCAGTGGACCTGCTGTTCAGTGGGGCCTATAAGGAAGTTAGAATATTGGGGCTGGGAGCAGCTTTATTAGGATGCCATCATTTCTGCTATTTCTGTGATCAGAGGATTGTAGGGCTAGAGCAAGAAGGTCCTCAGAGGCAGCCTAGTCCAATTTCTTCTTACAGATAAGGAAACTGAGGTCCAAGGAGGTTAAGTAACTTGCCCAGGGTTACACAGATAGTGAGTGGCAGAGCCAAGATCTGTGAGGCCATCTCCTGCTGTAATATCCTATGATCCTAAAATCTACTTGGGGCTCACCCAGAGACAACAATGCTCCAAACTTAGTCGCCATGGTCTCAAACACCGGGCTAGGAGAAAATTAGGATGCAGAGATGTTGACTGGGCAGCCAATGGCACACAGCAAGAGGAAACTGGGTTATCAAACCCCCAATCTCACCCTCAATGGAACCACCCAAGCCCTGTCCTCCCAGGGCAACCTTTCATCTCCCACAAACTATGCTCCCCATCCTGGAAATGAGTTGATTCAATGGACTTGACTATGTGAGCAGAGTGCTGCTTTCAGTCCCTCATTCAGGGACTGAGTGAAAAATTTGGGGGCAGAGTTAGAGGGGATCATAGCTCTAGAGCCAGAAGGAACCTCAGAGGCCATTGAGACCAATATCCCCATTGCACAGCTGAGGAGGCTGAGGTTCACGGAGATTCAATGACTTGCTTATCACACATGTAGTAAGTATCAGAGGCAGGTTGTATCCAGTACACAGCTTGTTTGTGTGGAACATTTGTATATTGTCTCTCTTGCCTCCAGATCCTTGAAAGCTTGAGTCCCACACTCTTAGGGTAACACAGGTTCTTTGCCTTTCGTTGTCTCCCAGTGCTTGGTACTGTACCTGGTACACTATGTTTTTGATCACATCCAATTCTTCATAACCCCATTTAGGGTTTTCTCGGCAGAGATACTGGAGTCCTTTGCCTTTTCCTTCTCATTTCCAGCTCATTTTACAGATGAGGAAACTGAGGCAGATGAGGTTAAGTGACTCGCCCAAGGTCACCCATCTAGTAAGTGTTTTTGAGGCCAGATTTGAGCTCAGGATGAAGAGTCTTCCTGACTCCAGGGGCCCTGTGTACTATGGTATAACCAAACTGCCCCTTGAAATACTGTAGAAATGCATTAAAGTCCCCCCCTTCTACAAGAAGGCTATCCTGCTCCCCCTTAATGCCTTTCCTCTATCTACCTATCTGCCCTGCCCATATTTTATGTGTAATATGTATTTGCAGGTTGCAATGTGAGCTCTTTGAGAGCAGGAATGGTCTTCCTTTTTTTTTTTTGTATTTCCAAAACGTAGCATAGTGCCTGGAACAGAGTAAGAGCTTAATAAGTGCTTGTTGATTTGACTTGGATTCTGGTCCTGGTATAAGTGGGATTGGATGGTCTCTGAGATTTGGTAATTCTTCAGGAGGAAATGAGAAAGAAACATTCAGGTGGTGCAGTGGCTAGAGGACCAGCCCTGGAGTCAAGAGGACCTGAGTTCAAATCCAGCCTCAGTCACTTAGTAGCTGTGTGACCCTGGGCAATTCTCTTAACCCCATCACCTCAAAAAAAAAAAAAAGAAAAAGAAGAGTAAGAAGAAAGAGAGGGTAATAGATTAGAAGAGGAGAGGAATTAGGGTGAAGAAGAGAGGAGGAGAAGAGAAAAAGGATGGGTGTGTAGGCGCAGAGGGGAGGGCCTGGAATGAAGGGGCCAGCAAGAGGCAGATCTGTTCCTCTGGGCCCTATGAGTTTGCCTTGTGATAACAGCCGAAAGCTGGAGTCCTAACAGCTGGAAGGGGGTTTTATGGGAAGCCTGAAGTGTTAGGAAATGTTAAGTGCCTTATAAGTACTTTGATTATTTTAAATTGCTTAAGTGGTTTTCTAAGATGGTCGTACCATATCCCGGTGACACAGACACAAAATCAATTAGGAGAGTACAACAAACCAAATGAGAGTGAAGCAGTCTTTTCCCTCTCTGCTGCCAGCCCCCTCTCCCCTCCATGTTTGGGTGTTGTCATCCAGGCGGCACAGCTGCGGTTTGCAGAAGGATGCTGGTGGGGGTGGGGGAGGCCAGGCTAGGTAACAGGCCTTGGCCTTGGGGCAGGTTACTGGGGGACAGACCCTGGTCACAGAGAGTGGCTCAGGATCAATGGCAGGTCCAGGACAAGGGGAGGCCAAGAAAGAGGGGGAGGACAGAAGAATTCCATTTGGAAGTTGGGGAGCTCTGACTCTCTGATCCACCTTCTCTGAAACACTCTGAAAATGTCAGCCAGGATCCTGGGCATAAAGCAGAGAGACCTGGAATTGAATACAGGTGGGAAACAGAGAAAACAACCCACTTGGAGGAACCTCAAGGATTTGCAGGAAGGAACTATCTCTTAGAAATCATCATCCTTTCCTCTGCTTTGGGGCAGTCCTGTTATTCAGTTTAGCTCAGCCCCTTATAGGAATGAATGCTATAGATTTTTAATTTTATTTTTAAAAATTAATTAATTTTTCATTTAGTTCAAATTTTTGAATTTTAAATTTTCTTCTCTTTCTCCCCTCCACCCTCCCCAGGACAGCATGCAATTTGATGTAGGCTCTACATATACATTGATATTAAACATATCTTCACATTTGTCATGTTGTAAAGAATGAATTTCAACCAATGGAATGAACCACAAGAAAGAAGGAATGAAACAAAACAAAACAAAAAAAGAGAGAAAGCAAATAGTATGCTTCAATCTGCATTCAGACTCTGTAATTCTCTCTAGATTTGGATGGCATTTTCCATCATGAGTCTTTTGGAATTGTCTTAGAACCTTGCATTGCTGAGAAGAGACAAGTCTATCAAAGTTAATCATCGAACAATGTAGCTGTTACTATGTACAATGTTCTCCTGGTTCTTCTTCCCTCACTCAGCATCAGTTCATAGCAATCTTTCAAAGTTTTTCTGAAGTCTGCCTGCACATCATTTCTTATAGGATAGTAGTATTCCTGAATGCTGTAGTTTAGAACTAAAAATCACTTTAGAAACCAAAACACTTAGTTTAACCTTTATTTTAAAGATGAGGAAATTGAAGCCCAGAGAGATAAAGTAACATGCTCAAGGCCATCCACTTACTGTCAGAGCTGGGACTTGAGCCTAGGTCGACTGAATACTAAGTCCAGTGATCCTTCCATTCACATTGCCTCTCACTCTCATGTTGCATTCATTAATTTATTCATTTGCTCATTTATTTTTTCATTCTGAGTATCCACTTTGCACCATGCACTCTACAAGACACTGAGGAGAGATACATGAATAACTAAAATATACCCCCTGCCCCCTGGAGCTTACAATCTAACTACAGCGATGATGTGTCTACCCGGATAAATGTAAGAGAAATCAGAATTTTGATCCATAGAGGAAAATAGTACAAAGATAAAAGAGATCACTTCTATCCCACAAGGAAGAAGTAACAGGGAGGGAGTTTGCCGAAGCAGATTTAGGGTAAGAGTAATGAATAACTTCCTAAAAGAGCTATCTAAAAATAAAATGAGCTACTGTAGGAGGTAGTGAGTTCCCTAGCACTGGAGAGCTTCAAGAAAAGGCTATTTATTTGGGATGTTGTAGATAGATTAAAGTCCCATCTTCTATAAGAAGCCCTTCTCACTCCCCCTTAATAGTAATGCCTCCCCTCTAAGAGTATCTCTAGTTTATCTTGACAACATCTTGTTTGTTCATAGTTACTTGCAGGTTGACCACCTCCTCCCCCTTCCACATGGACTGAGCTCTTTGAGAGCAGGGACTATCTTTTTGTGTTTCTTTGCATCCCCAGTGCTTAGAATAGTGCAGGAATTTGGAAGGGCTTCTCAGAAGATATACCATTTGAGCTTGAAAGGTAAGAATGTTGCTAGGAAGATATTGGGTCAGGGAAGAAGACATTCCAAGTATAAAAGGCCATGGGATGACCATGGGGGTGGAGTTATGAGAGCATAGGATGCTCTCCAGTTTTGCTCAAGTGTCTACAGCAAGAAATATTGGTTGAACTGAGTTGTGCATGCAGCTTGGGTAGAGTAGCTGTGTGAGGTCAAGTTGGAGAGGTACCATGCATATAGGTACCATGAAAGACTTTGAATGCTAAGCTTAAAAAGCTTGGTAATGGGGAGCTGTTTATTCAAAGTGACATCATGAGTCTATTCCAGAACTAGGATTGGAACTGAGTGAGTCCAGATTCTCTGTCTAAAGCTCTTTTCCACTACATCCCATTGCTTCCATTGCTAGGCTTTCCTCTTGGATGCATTATGAATCTCAATGACCTTTGCTTAATGACCCTCTTAGTTTGGTGCCAGCTGTGGGTGAGTCAGGGTTCAGTGCGTAAACACTACAGCTTCTGGTGGGAGCCCCAGAGCAGAGAATGGGATGTAGCTCATTTCCTTGAAAGGGAGGGGTCAGCACTAGCTGGGGGAGCTGGTCTCTTCAGGGAACTTGAGCCTTTGAGTCTCTGGGACATTCACGAAAGGTATCTGGGAACAGACTTGATCATTGTGCTCTTCTGGTACAGGTGGCACTGGAGAGCGGGGGCTGCATTGATCTGTCATTGTGTCTGCTAAGGGACTGAGAAGGGCCCTGGTGCTGGTGACAGATGATTGTTCTGGGTAGTGTTTGCCAAACTAGAGTTGGGGGTCCCTGGGAAATTCTGGGGACCAGGGTTAATGTTTCTGATAGGACCTTGCCAACCCTGGCTCTGGTCCTGACTCTGTATCTGGCAATACCTGTCTGTTTTCTTTCTGTGCCTCAGGTCTCTCATTCATTCATGGATTCATCAAACCTGTATTAACCTTACTATGTACAACTCTGAGCTTGGATAGTAGACAGCTCTCTTCCCTTGTCCTCCAGTCCACCATTCTCTTCACTTATTCTGTAGGGTAAGAAAGATGCTGAAAGCATTGCATTATGGTAGAAATAATGCTGGAGTTAGGAAATCTGGGATTAAATCTTGCTTCTGACACTACCTGTTTGACCCTGGATAAGTCATTTCCCTTCTCTGTAAAATGAAATTTACATATTTATTCTTAAGAGGTACTATGATATACTACTTAGAAAGCTGACCTTAGACTTAGAATGACCTGAGTTCAAGTCTTTTTTTATTTAGTATTTAATTTTCCCCAAGTTACATGTAAACAACAGTTTTTAACATTTGTCTCTAAAACTTTGAATTCCAAATTCTCTCCCTCCCTCCCCTCCCATTGAGAAGGCAAGAAAGTCATATAGGTTATAGATGTGTAGACATGTAAAACATATTCATAATAGTCATGTTGTAAAAGAAAACATAAAAAATCTCAAGAAAAATAAAGTGAAGAAAAAAAAAGTTGCTTCAATCTGTATTCAGACATCATCAGTTCTTTCTCTGGAGATGAATATCATTTTCATCCTAAGTCCTTCAGAGTTGTCATGGATCGTTGTATTGCAGAGAATATCTAAATCGTTCACAGCTCATCATCCTACAATATTGCTGCTTCTTTGTACTCATTACATTTCACTTTGCATCAACCCATGTAAGTCTTTCTAGGTTTTTCTGAGAATATTCTCCTCATCATTTCTTATGGCTTCAAGTCTTGACTCTGACACATGCTGGGCTCTGTGATCCATTGGTAAAGGACTTGACCACTCAGTTCCTCTGGTGTTAAAACTAGAAGCTACAAACCCAATTACTGATCTGCATCAACAGAAGGAATATCCATACTGGGAGTTCCTTATGCTGATGAAATCCCAGGTACAGACAAAAGGAAGACCCCTCTCCTCCAAAAACATATTGATATTCTCTCCTTTGAGGGTTGCTGTTGTGGAGAAAAGCACTTTGTTAAAACTATTAATAAATGAGTTGCTATTGTTATTAGGAGCAATGGGACAGAGAAGTTAAAAAGATAGGTAGTAATCTTCATGATTGCATCGGTGCTACTGAAAAGAGCTTGAATGGGTTTTGGTCACTGATGACTCAACACAGACCACGTCCTCACCCTCCTTGTTCGATTTTTTTCTGGTGCTCCTTCCCAATGGACATCTTCCAGTCTAGCCGTGTTGGTCTCCTTGATGTTCCATCCCCATCCCCAGGTTGTACCCATTCCTGCCTTTATACCTTTGTTCATAGGTTACAGGGTAGACAGAAGACCTAGAACTGAAAGATACCTTAAAGACCATCTGATTCAGTTCTCTTATTTTACAAAGGAGGAAACTGAGGTCAAGAGATGAGAGGCTATTTGCCTAAGGTCACATAGATACTAAGTAGAAGATTAGGGATTCAAACCCAGGTCATTGGGCTCCAAACCTGGTGCTCTTTCAACTACTCCTATTATACTGAATTGCCAGCCCTAAAGCCTTCTTTGGCCCTTTCCTTTTAGCTAATCTGGGATCTTGGGTTTGCTTCCGTAAAATGAGGGGGCAGACAGGCTGACCTCTTAAAGTTTCTTCCAGGTTTAACATTCTATGACTTTACCCATCCTTTTAAGGCTGAGCTCAAGTTTCTCCTCCTCTAGGAAGCTTTCCTTGACTACCTGCTGTGTGCCACACTAATCTTTTATCAGAATTCCTGCACTTGTGGTCTCTATAATGCTACAGGAATATAGCAATTTAGGAAATCAAAACTGTTTGCTTTGTGAACATCTTCATCTCCCTAATTAGACTGTAAGTTTCTTAAGGAGTGGGATGCTATTATCTTTGAAATCAGAGAACATAGAATATCAAGGCTAGAAGGGCCATTTTGGGAGAATATCTTCTAAGTTGTGTGACCCTGGGCAAGTTAATCAACCTCTGCATCTGCCTCAGTTTCCTCAACTGTAAAATGGGTAAAATAATTACATCTACTTCCCAGAATTGTTGTGAGGATCAAATGATGGAATATTTGTAGAACACTAAGTATGGCAAATAGTAGGTGATTAATAAACGCTTGTTCCCTTAGTTTATTCCACTCTCATTTTGCAGATGAGGCAAACAGGGCTCAGAGAGGCATTGTGTTGCCCAGGATCACACAGTGAATTAGAGGCAGAGCTGGGACATGTCTCATAAACTCACAGAATATCAGAGCCAGAAGGGACCTTAGAGATTACTAGGCTAAACTTCTTTTTAGAGAAGAGGAACCTGAGCTCTAGAAAAAGAAAATGACTTGTCCAAGGCCATACTTTCTGTGTAGGCTCCTGAATCCTACTCCAGCCATCTTTCTAAAATAGAAAGCTGGCTTCAAAGTGCCCAAGGTAGTACTGCTCAATCAATATTTGTTGAGTGGAAGGGTATGGGTCAATTTAGAAAATAATTCCTGGCCCTGAAAGCAATTGGGCATGGGGCCTAATGGACGCAAGGTATTGGCTTCTGGATTGACCTGAAATATTCCCCGCTTATCCTTTGAATTTTGGGACTCTGACTGTGGCAGAGAAGAGGTGAATGGAACCACAGTTCTGAGCGAATTTGCTCCTGTAGGCCAGGGACTTAGAACCAGTGAAAGACCTTACTATTTTTTTAAAGATATTTTTGGTTTCAATTCAGTAGTTTTAGAATATGCCTGGATTTGGCTTTCTCTTTTCATTGTTTCATTCATTCATCAACTCAATCATTCATTCGCAGGATTTCTGCTCCATAAGGGCAGGGATAGTGTTTTTTTAAACCTTATCTCTCTTCTAGCACCTAGCACAGTGCTCTGCACACAGCAGACATACAAAAACTATTTGGTCAGTGAATGAATGAATGAATTCTTTGAACACTTGTTTAATGGGCATCTCCTGTGCCAGGCTGAGGTTTGCTCTGGAATTGTATTTTTTGAATAATAATAATGGCTGAATTTATATAGCACATTTTAACTCTCACAACTCTGTAAGCTGGGTAATAATATTCCTATTTTACAGATGAGAAAACAGAAGCTTAGAGAAGTCTGATGATCTTTCCATGGTCACACAGTTAAAGAGAGGATTTGAATCCAGATCTCTTGTATCTCCTAGCCCAATTCTTTTTCTTCCTTGAATACGATTTTCATTTGGTGTGGTTTACAATTTAGTGTTTATTGTTAAGCATTTTATAAGTTACAAAGTGGGTTACCACTCCACTCCTTGGAAAATGGACTTTTGTAAAGCGGGCAGGGGTGGCAACCTTTTGGTGATGAGCCTCTCTGTACTCCAGCTGGCCTTGTAGGACAGATGTACAATCTGTCTTTGGGCTGGAGTTCAAAATCCTCCGTATCCTAGTAGACTTGCCCCACCTCTGCTTCCCTATCCCAACTTTCAAGAACATACATTCTCCTTCTGGCCACCATGAGGTTTAGTTAAGAAGAAAAAGAATTTGAATTTGGTTCTGATCTCAGCAAAGGATTCAAATAATCAATCAAAAAATATTAAGTACCTACTATGTGCCAGACCCTGATTCTTTTTTTTGGTGTTTGCTACCTGGTTTTGTTTAAGGGCAGGGTAGTATAGAAAAGGTTCTCAGTGGGAGCCTTAAATTCTCCTGGTTCTGCCAACTAATTAGCTGTTCAACTTTGGGTGAGTTATTTTCCCTCTCTGGGAATTACTAACCTGAGGGAGTTAGACTAACACTATTTCTACATCACCTCCTCACCCTCCTCACATTCTATGTGATTCTAGATCCCTGCTATGGGATTCTCTTGTCTCTCCGGAATGTGAGAGTGGCTCTGCCAGGGGAGAGTGCTGAGCATCACGAGGATATCTGAGAAAGAAAGTGGGAAGAGCAATGGTGTGGGAGACCATAAAGTCAGAGGGTCTGGGGTTGAGTCTTGGCTCTGACATACGCTTACTTTGTGACCCATTTTCTAGCCTCATCTTCCCCATCTGTAAAATGGGAATCCTAATATAGGCACTGCTTAACTCACAAAGCTCCCATGGAGGAGGCAATTTTGTAAATTTTATAGAATTGTAAGGATGTGAGCTATTGCTACCTTACCTTGGTTCAATGTTTTTAACTATTAAAGAACTTTAATAGCTAAAAGAAGCTCATAGTCTTGTTTGATTTTAACCAGTCTCTAAATTGGCTCTGAGGGAAATTCTGAACAAACTGTTTTTAAAGTGCTTTTGATAGTGGCAGCATTGTGGAAATATGAAAACCTCACTTTCCAAGGGGATTCACTAGAATTCATATTATGCCTTGGCATATCAGTCTAGTAAAGAGTTTGACTCATTTTGTGTGTGCTCATATTCTTATAGCCTTATTAATTTGTATCCAATGTGTTTTTGGTACATACTTGATTGACAGAGGCTAAGGTCCATTAAAGTCTTTCTCTGGTGCCTTGTGGTGGTGTGGAAGGGATGCTGGATTCTCAAAGGCTGGAACAGCCAGATCACAAGGTTGAAATGCTTTGAGTTTGGGCCTGTGATGGGCTATAGGATCATTGGAAGACCAGCCCAGTTAAGTGCTCATTACTAGAGGATTGGACAGCATGTGATGAATTATTTTCAGCCACAGCAACTCAGGAAGACTGTTTACTAAGGTGAAATGGGGGTTGTGATCTGAATCCATGTGTATCTGTAGAGGGAGAACCCACAGTGATGAAATCAGATATCCTTGAAGCTTTGAAGTATTTATTTACTTAAAAAAAGTGAAGCTCTCTACCTGAAGGGGAGAGTGATTTGACAGAGATGCCTTGGAGAGATGGGAGGCAGGAGGTGGGAGGTAGGAGGTACCTGCTTAATTAGCCTAGAATTCCAAAGAAAGACAGGTGCTTAGGTGAGCTTGGGAAGGGGGAGGAGGATGTAGAGGTGGACTTGGCAGGTGGGAAGTGGGAGGCAGTACCAGGTGTCCTGGACAGCGTAGTGTGGAGGCAGAAGTGAGATCCAGGGACAAAGGGGCTCAGAGCAGGTGTGATTGAACTTGGAGGAGAGGAGGGGGAGAGGAGGATTTATTTTATTCACCATTTGGATTGAAATCATTCCAGGAACCCTATGGATGTCTGAAAACAAAGTTGAGTGATTTAAATTAACGAAGGTTTGGTATGGTAGGAAGAAGAAGACTTGGAGAAAAAGATGGTGGGCAGGGCAAAAAGAGAATGCAGGGCAGCACAGAAAATGGGGAAGAAGACTAGACTGGGTATACCTGCATTATATTCCTGGCTAAGGTGCTGACTGGTCATGTGTCCTTGGGCAAATCATTTTCCCTCTTTGGATCTCAGTTTCTTCCCCTGTAAATGAGGGGGTTGGTCTAGATGATCTCTAAGGTCCTTTCCAGATTTAGTAGTCTCTGAGTCTCAGAGATAATGGGCATCAACTACCATGCCTGTGACTGAAAGGTGAACTGGGTGGTGGGAGCTGACTGGGAAGAACCTTGCAGTCATTCCAGCTTGTAAATTTGAGCTGGCATATGGCTTATCCAGTGACTCAATAGAGGAAACACTCACCAAGGTACCTTGAACTCAGAGAGCTGCTCTTATACTTCTATCCATTTCCAGTGCTCATTTCCTTATCCTGCATTGGAGGCTTAGCATCAAGGGCTTCCAATTTATCATGGGGGAGTCCATGTTATTAATTTTTATCATAATAAACCTATCTGTACCATTTTTGGTATCCCTAAAAACTCTTAAAATTTTAATGTTAATTTTTACTTTCTTAGGAGGCAGGCAGGACTAGTATTGTTGTCCACATTTTCTAGATGAAGAAACTGAGGCACCTAGCAAACTGAAATGACTTGTCCTAGGTCAATACAATTTAATGGATCTGACTATGAGCAAGGCATGAACAGAAACAGAGCTGGCCTCAGGAGACCTGGATTTAAGTCCTGTTTCTGATAGGCACTAGCTTTATGACCCTGGGCAAATCACTTAACCTTTTAGTGACAGGCAGCTCTATTAAGAGTTAAGTACAAAAATTATACCAGGGAGCATGAGATAAGTACAAAGGAGAGAATGAGGACTGGATTTCCTGGGTAAGGACACTCCCTTTACCAATTCAGGTCAGTGCCTTTTCTGTATTTAAGTGCCAGGGACAGTGACAGGTAATGTGACTTCTCCTAGACATTTGGATGTGTGCAGGTCCTACTGGCTTCAGGGATATCTATTATATTACCTTATTTCTCTACCAATTCAAGTACAATGCCAAAGAAAATTTAAAGGGAGATATCTATATCTCTATCATCTTTATCTATATCTCTATGTCTATATCTATATCTATCTGTATCTGTCTGTCTGTCTAGCTATAGAAAGAGAGAAAGAGACAGAGACAAATGTAGAGAGACAGGGACAGAGATTGGAGATACAGAGGAATGATTTTCATTTGGGGCAGTTAGAGAAGGTTTCATAGAGGAGGTGGCACTTGACTTGGGCCAAAGTGTCACAGCAAGTTGTCAGTAGATCTTGAACCAGAAGCCAGGTATCCCAAGTTCCAAACTAAAGATTTCAAGAGGAATAGCTCCAAGATTCGTTAAGGATTGTCCCGAGGCCTCTTGGGAGGTTAAACAGATTCTTTCAAGCCATCGATTTACTAAGCAGCCTCTATAGTATCCTGAAAGGGTTTGATGGAGCCTCCCAAGAGCCTTTCCTTCCAAGCTGAGGCCCAGACCAAGCTTGGCTGGATTCCTTGGGAGTCTGTGGGGTGGCAAGTCACTCTCCATGGTTCTGAAATAAGAATCTGGCTTCCAGGGGCGGCCACAGAAGGCAGGGCTGAGGGTGAGGGTGAACAAGCTATCAGCCTAGATCTCCAGCTGCTTTTGGTGGGATCTGGGCATGTGTCCGCACAGACAAAATTGGTGCTCTTGATGTTTTAATTGAAGCCCGGAGACACTGTTGCTATCTATAGTGCACTAACAATATATGGGATAAATAATTCAGTGGCGGATGTGTTGTGCCTGCTGTCTTCCCCCACGGGGGTGGACACACTCCTGCTCACACACATGCAAGCCACCGTGCAAGGCTGGAAGCTGCTATTATGGGCTGGCAGTCTGGGTGGAGACAAAGCCGTTGCCATATAAACAGAGCTCCCAACCACCTTCTTTGCCCTGGTGAACACTGTAGGTCTTCTCTCAGGCATTCTCATGAGGGGAGGTTAACCATGGACAGAGAAGGAGGCTTGGTCCTCAATAGTGTGTGGTAGGTGGCTGCCAATGTATGAGATTTAAGGGACATGGAAAGGTCTGTTGCCTCTCCTGGGATTTATCCTCTGAGGAGCTTGAAATCCTCATCATCAGAGTCACCCTAGAAAGTATTTCTTAATGTCCATTTTAACTGGGTTAAGTAAGGCATTATGTTAAGGGCCTGGGAGAGTGAATAGGGTAGAACTGATTGGCTAATCTGATAAATGCATTAACACTTAGTTTCACCCAACAGAGAGCAGGGCCCTGATGGCTCTTGGTATTCCCAGCCTTCTAATCATGACAGCTGCCACCAAAAGGTTTGCACTCCTACTCCCAGGGCCTGCCTTTCCCTTTACAGATGTGAGTTTAGCAATGATTTCTTAGCTATTAGGAAAGGGGTTAAAATTGAGGATACAGAGAGAGGCTTAGAGAGCACTGTGGAAATGATAAGAGTAGAACCTGGGGACCTAATTCAAAGCTTCTCTTTTCTGGCCCATAAATGTCCATTGCAGGTGACTTTATAGTACTATAGTGTGGGTTAGGGGGAATGGTTGAGAAGAAGGAATGATAGGAAGAAGAATGATACTCCTTTTGTACTTTAGGGGAGGTTGTAGATCTAATGTTCACACATTGTTTTTCCTTTAAAAAATTCCCTATCAATTACCAATGACTACCACCTTCCCCACCCACATACCATAAACCCTGTCTTGCATCAAATATGAACAAAACGAATCATCATGTTGCCAAGTCTGAAAATGTATGCTTCATTCTGTACTTATAGTCCACCATTTCTTTGTTGGTAATAACTAGTAGAGGGGCCATTTTGACATCACAACATTTGGGAGGATCATGGGATCGTAGACATAGACTTGGAGGGGATCGTAGGGTTCATGTGGTTCAGTACCCTCATTTTACACGTGGTGGAACTGAGTCATGGCTTGCCCAACATCATATAGATAATGAGTGGTAAAGCCAGGATTTTAAATGGGTCTTTTGCTTCCAAATTCAATCCCTTTCCCACTATATCATACTACCTCTAAGCTAGGGAGACCCAGTACTTGAGCAATCTGCCAGAGAGAAGGGTCACACAAAGGCTTTGGGGAGGTTGAGTTGTACCTAGGTCAAGTAAAGGAGATTTCCCTTTCCTCAGCAAATGTCCTCTTCCCCCTTTAAAAGGATGCCATATGGGGTCATGACCAAGGCAAGAGCACTGGTTTTGGGAGTTAGATGATCTGGGTTCAGATATAACTCTTCTTCTTATTACCTTTGTAGCCTTGGGTAACCAGGAGTAGAGTATGTTGCTTGTCATTCACCTGGACATTTATGGCTCAAGTGAATGTGGTCTTTTGTTAGATTCCTGAACTCTCCTTCTTGCCCATATCTGCAGCACTCAGTATTTCTTTACATATCAAGTAGATTGTCGTTGCTTCCCTAATAACTGAACCTGTACCTGATTTGGCAGCATGAAGCAGGAGTGTGTCTGAATAAGCCTGGATTTGGGGTCATGGTGGAGCCTATAATTATAGAGAGAAGCATAGAAAGGTGTTGAAACTCCTAGAGTCAATGTGGTTATCTATTTGGCAAGATTGAGAACAGGGCAAAATAGATGGGATGGAGGAGCTAACTTTGAGATTTTGTGTGGGATGAAGATCAATCCTCACACCCCATAGTCCCTATGGGTAAAATCTCATTATGCAAGGAAAAGTCAGCTCTTTGGAGCTCTACCATGAGTAAACTGGGGAAGTAGAAGGGCACTGGACTCTTATTTTAGGAGAAGGGTGGGCACATGAACAAAAAGAGGTTAGTTGGTTAAGACAGATTGTTTCTTTTGTAATTTTGATCAAGGTTGGTCTTGACTGTAAGCATTTATGAACATGTTCAATCACTTGTTAATTCAGTCAATCAGTAATGAGTAAGCATAAGATACTTGCTAGACAGTGGACTTGGGTAAGGGATGGGGGAAAAATACAAAGTTAACTAAATAAAATTAAATAAAAACACAAAGTTAACTAAAAGTCATAGATTTTGCTCTCGTGGAGTTGTAGGGAAATGAGACAGATGTGGTACCTATAACTGTAACACAAGGTAAAATGTGATGCTAAGTTTCTGGGAGAGGGACAAAGGAAGTACTTTTGGAGTTCAAAGAGAGGAGGTTTTCCTTCCAGGAACGGGCTTCCTCAAGCAACCTTCTCTTGCCCTTCTGTGATGGGCTGGAGATCTGGACAGTAGGATACTTCCTGGGTGTGTACTACATTTGGTGGATTTTTGCGGGGCTGAATGACTGGTGGGTTTCTCTTCCTCACCCTGCTATGGCCTGGACAACTAATATAAATAAGGGCGTGGTGGGAAGGCTTGCTAGAGGAGGTCAGAGTAATGAGATTAGGCTGCTTCATTCTAGAGAGACAGACACAGGTGTAGAGAGGGGTAGGATAGAAGACTATAAAATTATGGCTGGTGTAGCTAGAGCAGAATTGTTTTTCAGATTCCCACATACTAGAACAAGCAGTAGACAGATACTATGACATTTTAAGGTTTGCAAAGCACTTATGGGCAGTGTCTCATTTATGCCTTGTAACAACCCCTTGATGTAAGGACTACAGGTGTTGACTCCACTTCATAGATGAGGAAACTGAGGTGACTTGCCCATGGTCACACGGTCTGTATCAGAGAAATGAGTGAACCTGGGTCTTCCTGACTCTAAGTCAAGCACTCTAGCTCCTGTACAATGTAAGACCTCTCTATCCCATCTTAAAGCTTGTGGGAGACAGCTTGAGAATAATTAAAAGGGTAGAGTGACTTTGCACACAGAGGGTCAGTGAGTAGTTCCAGTCTAAAGATGGGTTAATTAGGAGATTTGGGAATTTTCCCAAACTTGTGGGAATACCAGATGGAACACGTTTTTCCCACCCCACCATCCAAGTGTCAGCCCTAGGGGGCCCTGTCAAAGACAGACCCTTAGTCTGGGTGACTACAGGATTGAGCTGGGATATAAGGGTTGGTATTCCTAGGTGCTTAGGTACTGGAGTAGTCATTTCCCTCTGTCTGCATCTTTCCCTTTCTTTCTCTTTCTCTCCTCATTCTCATTCTCTCTCTCCTCCTTATTCTCTCTCTCTCTCTCTCTCTCTCTCTCTCTCTCTCTCTCTCTCTCTCTCTCTCTCTCCTTCCCTCCCTCTCATTTGCTCTCTCCCTCCCATTCTTTCTCTTTCTCTTTCTTTCTTTGTCTCTCTCCTTATTCTCTCTCTTTCTCATTCTTTTTTTCTCCCTTCCTCCCTACATTCTCACTCTCTCTCCTCACATTAGTTTCCCCTCTCATAGAGTGGAGCCCACCATCTTGGTCTCTACTTTTATCATGAAATCTTTTCCTTCCAGACCCAGCATAGAGGCAGTTTCCTCCATGATTCTTTTCCCAATTCCTTGAGCTGGATGTGATGCCTCTCACAGGAGTCTGTGATTCCTGTTTTTTCTTGATCATGCACTTAATCATTCTAGCTTGTATCATTTTTATTTTTAAATATTCCTTACCTTCTTTCTACAGTATATGGGAACCTCCTCAAGGGCAGAAACTCTATAGTTTTTCCATCAAAGAGCTCCCCCAGCCAAGCCCAATGTCCTGCATGTAAGTCCTTAATAAAATAATGTGTGTTGAATTGAACTGAACTGAATTAAACTGGGGGAGCATGTGATTGACCAACCACTTCTTTCCATTCAAAATCAAACAATCAGTTTACAATATTTGGTGACAGGCACCGTGCTAGGCACTAGAAATGCATAGACAAAAGTGACACAATCTCTGTTCTCAAACTAAGAGAATTGGGTCTTGTAGTGGATGTTTTGCAGAGGGAGGATGTTTTCTGTACACTCCTAGGGAAGGTGGTACCATGTGGAATAAGGGACTGGCTCTCCTTCTTCTGCCCCCATGGAGAGGTGCCATGACAAGCTATGGTCTCCCTGTCCTGCCACATTCCAGCCCATCCAGGTCCATGTGGCTTCAGAGACCCATAGGGTCAGGATCCTCGAAACAAACAGGCAGCTGAGAGAGAGGGAACATCCTGTCAGGAGGCTGATTCTGTTTACAATTGTCCATATTTTTGGCAGAGATGGACACCATGGGGCTAGAGTGAGAGTGAATTCGGGGGCTTTCATCACTGAATACCTCATAAGCTCTGCCGGAACCCACAAAGGTCCCTTCCCAGTACAGTTATAGAGCTATAATCTGGGAAGACATTTAACTTCGCTGGGGACAGAGAGAAAAAGAGAAAGCACATTTAATTTAATTCAGTGTTTTATCACTTGCTGGATAAATAACCTTCATTAAGATGGGAAGGTGGGGGAATGGACAGGGAGAAGTTTGATTAATTTCAAGCTGGCTTCTCATTTGTTAATTTTCTCCCCATTCAGTGGGATTATTAAAACAAATTACAGGCCCCACTCTCCCCAGGGTGGCCATTCAGAGATAGCTTCCTGCACCTCTGTGCTCCCTCAGCCCTGCCCCTCCTCTTTTCTCTCTCTCCTCCTCCCCTTCCTCCCTAATTCAGGTCTTTGCCAGGGGCTTGTTTCCCTTGTTTCTGACAAACCCAATTAGTAGTCTCTCTCCTCCCTGGCTCCTACTCCCTCACCCCACCCTATGCCTGTCATAGTCTCCAACACTACCCCCCTTTCCCAAGGGCGTCTCCCAGACTCACCCTCTCCCCCTTATAACTCTGACAGATAATCAGATCAAGAAAAATAAGATCCTGATTAACTGAAACAATGCTAGCTAGACTCTGATCCACCTCCCACCCCCTGTTTCAGGTCTACATTATAGGGTTTACCCCTCCCCAGCAGCCCAGACACTCCTTCAGACTGGCCTGAAGGTGGGGGGAGGGGCTCCCCTCGTTGGCTATCAGCCACCTGCTTCCCCTCCCTTGGGCATCGCCAGAGTACCAGGCCAGGATGAGGATGTGAATGAGCATGAAGACCTTCATTCATTCATGGGTTTGTTCATTCAGCAGATATTCACTGGGCACTAGTTACAGGCAAGGTGCTGTCCTAGGTACCGGGGAGGGGTGGGGAGGAGACAGACTAATGATAATGATCTCTCCCTGTGTATTTGCAGCCTACTGATTGCTTCTTTGGTTACCAGGTACACAGGCAAAGAGGATTGAAGGATGTACAATCAGATTTGCAAAAGGGAGAAAAAGAATGATCCGCTAAGTCCCTATGTGTTACAATAAAACCCTTCTAAGTCATCTGGAACCTTAAAGGAAGCAATTTGTAACACAGTTGTGATTGGGACCATTGTCGTCTGGGTTGGAAGGTGTTGGGGTGAGGATGGGGAACTGAGTCTGTGTGGGGGTCCTTTCCACTGTGGGTGGTCCATCCTGTGGCCTAAGGAGTCTGGGGTGGGGCAAGGATTGAGAACAGAAGAAAGAGAAGTCAACCATGGGACCTCGTAGGGGAAGGCCCAGGTGACACAGGATGGTGTGGGGGAGGTAGAGGGACAGTGCCCTCCCTGCCCCCCAGGAAGCACAGCTCTTCCCTGAGCTGTTGCTGCTTTAGGACAAAGCCCTGTTTGTTTCATCTTAATTATGTCTCTGGTTTGGAGACAGATAAAAAGAAAGGTTAAATCACATAGAGAAGCAGCATATCCTAGTGGATACAAAGCTATCCTTGAAGCCAGGAAGACCCAGGTTCGAGTGTTGCCTGGGCTACTTAGCTGTTCAGTTGTTTTTCAGTCTTGTCTGACTCTTTGTGACCCCATTTGGGGTTTTCTTGGCAAAAATCCTGGAGCAGTTTGCTGTTTTCTTCACCTGCTCATTTTATGGATGAGGCCGACAGGGTGAAGTGGCTTGCCCAGGGTCACACAGCTAGCACATGTCTGTTACTGTTATCTATCCTTTGTTCTAGAAGAGGACCGCTGACATAGGGATGGTGATGCCTTGACTTGTGGGTGAATTGGATTTAAGTGAGGTAGTCTGGGGAGTAAATGTTGGAATCTGGCTTTGAATCCCTAGCTGCTTGAGATATATACCAGCCATGTGATAATGGTCCAGTAGCTCTAACGCTTTAGGTTGCAGAGAAGGTGCTGACCTGCTCTGGTGGGGGAAATTTCTAGATCCTCATACCAGTGAAACCACAGCTCTCATTCCTATCCCTTAACTCACACAGAGAGTAGTTAATTTATGAAAATTATTCCTCAGAGAGAAGTACAGGCTAATCTCACTGGAGTCTCATAACAGCTCTGTGGAGTAGGCAGACCATGAAATATTATCTCCATTTTGCAAGTGAGGAAGACTCAGAGAGGTTAAACAATGTTTTCAAGGTCTAAAGGGTAAAGGGGCAGAGCTGAGACATCAGCCAAGCATTCTGAGGCTGAGGCAAGAACTCTTTCCACAGTATCAGAAAGACCTGGGATGTGTTAGTAGATGTCTAACAATAGGTTCTCTGGGAAATAAAAAGTATGTACAACACACTTGGAAGTTACAACTGCATTATTAACATTTTCTCTAAAGTCTAGACCAAGGGTAGGGAAACCTGTGGCCTCAAGGCCACATGTGGCCCTTTAGGTACTCAAGTGATACCTGAATCCAAATTTCACAGAACAAATCTCATTAATAAAAGGATTTGTTTTGTAAAACTTGGACTCAGTCAAAAGGCTGCACTCAAGGACCTATAACCTCGTAATAAAAGGATTTGTTCTGTAAAATTTAGACTCAGTCAAAAGGCTGCTCTCAAGGACCTAGAAGACCACATGTGGACTTGAGACCACAGGTTCCTCACTCCTGGTCTAGATAGTCCATGGAATAATAAATCAAGCCTTGGTTTGTAGAGTTTGTCAGTTTCTGAGATACAAATGCTCACACTGAAAATTTAACAAATAGGGCTTTCAAGTGCTGGGTTTGAGGTGGCCCCAGCACACCTCTGTGTGTGACATGATCTCTATTTAAAGAGCTTACAGTTTAAGATGGCAACTAAAATATAATAACAATAGAAATAACTGTAACAGGAGGCACCAGTTAACAATGCTTAAGGGAGGTACACACAAACAATTTTGGGAATGCTGAGAAGATAGAGTGAGGTTAATTCTGAGTGGGTTTTGTGAAGAAGGTGATGGGTGCTGAGACTTGAAGGGTGGGGAAGATTTCAGCAAAGGGGAGGGCATTCCTAGGATAGGGAACAGCATAGGCAGAGTTCCAGAGGTAGGAACATTTGGGATGTGATTGAGGAAGGGGAGCTGTAAACCTTAAAGGGCCATATACTAAGGACCATAAAGGGCCACTTTAGCTATTAGTATGAGAAAAGACATAAGAGGTAGCATAACTGTAATAGATAGGGCACTCATCCTGGAGTCAAGACCTACATTCAAATCTTGTCTCAGATAATTCTGAGAGATGCTATCCTGGTCAAATCCCATTAACCTCTTCGCTTCTTAGTTTTCTCATCTACAAAACGAGGAGATTGGACTAGATGGCCTCTAAAGACCCTTGTTTTTCTAAATCTGTGATCCTAAGGAAAACTGGAGCCAAATTGTGAAGGCCTATTGCCATCTGCCCTGCAGCTAAGTGGTTTTTGATGTGTTGCCTCCTGGAATTAGAATGGGAGCTCCTGGGTAAGAAGTGGTGATTTTTCCATTTGTACTCCCAGAATTTACCACAATGCTTGGCACAAAGTAAACACTTAAATGTTTCTTCCCTTCCCTTCCTTTCCCTTCCCTTCCCTTCCCTTCCCTTCCCTTCCCTTCCCTTCCCTTCCCTTCCCTTCCCTTCCCTTCCCTTCCCTTCCCTTCCCTTCCCTTCCCTTCCCTTCCCTTCCCTTCCCTCCCCTCCCCTCCCCTCCCCTCCCTTTCTCTTCCCTTCCCTTTCTTATCCCTCTCTCTATATTCTTTTCTGCTTTCCCTTCTTACCTTTCATTCCTCCATTCTCCTCCTTTTCCTTCCTTCCCTTCTCCCTCTCCCTCCCTCACTCCCTCCCCTCTCCTCCTCCCTGTCTCCCTCCCTCTCTTCCTTCCTTCCTTCCTTCCTTCCTTCCTTCCTTCCTTCCTTCCTTCCTTCCTTCCTTCCTTCCTTCCTTCCTCCCTTCCCCTTCAGGTCAGCCTTTGGCAAAAGTGGGAACTGGGAGTAGGTTGTCTCCAACCCCCAAGCCTTATCAAACTATCCAGGGCCCCCACTGTACTCTCTGTAGTTCAGTCAGCCCTTCCTAGTCTGTTCTCAGGGCTCTGGAACTTCCCTGTCCCTGTGTCCCACCCAAATTTACCAGCTACATGCCTTGTCCTGTTTTCCCAGATGGGTCTTGGCTCTATTTCATGACAATCAGCCAGTCTCTTTGACTAATCCCATACTACTGTTTCAAAGGGAAATAAAAGGTGAGCATGTTATATCTCCCAGGAAACATATGCATTTTACCAAGAGTATTTGCTGGAGAATTCCTTATTCTAAACAGTGGAAATTCGAATCTTTAGCACAAGCTGATAGGGCAGATCTGGATGTGGGGGCAGGGTAGGGACTTTTGTTGCCTCTTTCGCTCAGGTCCATCCTATTTGCCCATGCCTGTGTGTCTATATGAGAGATGTCACTGCGTGGTGGAGAGAGAGCCAGCCTTGAAGTCCAGAAGCCCTAGGTTCAAGATCTGCCTTGGCTATGTATTAACAGTGTGATTTTTAACCAGTTCTTAACCTTTCTGTGAGCGAGGCAACCAACTCTCTAAGATTTGAAGCTGGAGAGCAGATGCCTGGTGGCTTTATAGAGGGACTTTCCCTCACTTGGAGTCCTCTATATCGAGGAAATCGTAGATTTGGTCTTTAAAAAAAAATCTATGTGGCTTGAGTCACTTTGGTTTAGGGTGGACCAGGAACCAGAACACCTGGATTTTGTTTGTTTTGTGGAACTTTTTTTTCTCTTCCTTTGAATTAGTTCATATAGGGGATGGTTGGTGATGTAAGAACAAAAGATATCAATGAAATTTATTTTTTTCAAAAAAGGAGGTCTGGGTTTGTGTCTTGACTCTACTACCACTTGCTAGCCTAGGTGACCTTAGGCAAGTCACTTCACTTTTCAGAGTCTCCGTTTTCCCATCTGTAAAATGGTTGCAGCAGTCCTGCCTACCAACTATGGTTGTTGGTGGAGAAAGCCTATAGGAAATGGGAGCTGTGATTGTTTTGATGAATATATACGGCTCCTGCACAAGTCACTGTGAGTGTGACAGGGCATGAGTAATTGTTTATGCCTTCCCCCTCCCTCGATGCCTATTTTCCTTCCTTCTGACTCCCCAGGAACTCACAGCTTAGGCCCTGAAGGATGAGATTGAATTAACAAGGTCCTGACTCTGATAGCCTTTGAGGTCACTGTAAGTGGAATGCTTCCAGTTACAAGTTGGCTCTTCCAAGCCAACGTGACAGGGCTAATGCCCACCTCCCAGGGATGGACTTAATTTAGCCTAGGGGCATGTAGCCAGAGACCCTGCCAGGAAGTCTGTTTGTTTGGACATTAGCAGCTGAACTTGGGGGGCTCAGCAGGAAGGGTGAAGATTACTTTGCAGGACAGATGGTCCTCGGAGCTTGGGTCTTAGCATCCTGACACCTCCTACCCAGGAGAGCCACCTGGTCCAGGTTCCTGTACCTCTTCCTTCTCAAAGTGGCCTGCCTCTTCTCCTACATCACTGTGAGAGAGATGTCAGTCTAGTTCTTTCCTAGACTCCATACAAGGAGTATGCTCCATGGGCATCTTTTTAGTACTGAATGCTCTTGGAAAACCCACAGAAGTATGGCATAGTGGAAATAATACATCAGAAGATATGGGTATGAGTTCATATCTTGCTTTTGATGCTTACTACCTGGATGAGATTGAGTAAATCACTTAGTGGACCTGGGCCTTTTTTTTTGGAGGGGGGAAGGCAAGGGAATTGGGGTTAAGTGACTTGCCCAAAGTCACACAGCTAGTACATGTCAAATGTCTGAGGTTGGATTTGAACTCAGATTCTCCTGACTCCAGAGCCGGTGCTCTGTTCACTGCATCACCTAGTTGCCCCTCAGTTTTTCCATCTGTAAAATGAATGGCCTCAGAAGTCCCTTTTCATTTGTTCTGACCCCCCACCCTACTTTTTCTGGAAGGGAGAGATAATAGAATCTTGAAACATAAGAGTTGGAAGGGACCTTAGTGATTTTCTATACTCCCTTTCCCTCACCTTCCGTTGTACATATATCAGCTAGTATTTGTATATAGCAAAGTTGGTAAAATGCTTTACATATATTATCTCATTTGATCCTTATGACAGCCCTGTAATGTAGGTGCTCTCATTGTCCCCACTTTATAGATGAAGAAAGTGAGTGGGGTTGAATAACATCTAAGGTTGCACAGCTTGTAAAATGTCTGAGGTAGGATTTGAACTGGGATCTTCTTGACTTTAAGGTCAGCACTATCCACTGCACCACCAGCTGCTTCATGTGAGGAATCTGAGATCCAGGGTGAGGAAAGGAACTCAAATTCACATAGTAATTAAGCCAATTGTAGAGCTAGAGACTAGGACTAAGAGTCTCCTGACTCCCAGTCTGAGGGTTTTTCCTCTTTGTGCTCAGCAAGATCAGCTCTAAACAAAATCATGAAGAAGATGAAATCTGTCTTTGACACCCTCCTGTCTTCCTTTTTCTCTACCCTTCTTACTCCTTCTTGAATCCCCCTTTCCCCTGATGATTATTCCTTCATGGTGTCATCTTCTTGGCTATTAGGATCACTTTGGTACCTCACCTACACCTGTCCTGCCTGGGCAGTATTCCATGACCCCATGGGATTAAATGTGGTATGGCCCTTCTCTCCATCCCTTTTCTAAACTTACTCCAGTATAGTCATTCAGTCCTTTAGGATTCTCTCTCTGTTTTGCCAAATGATGCCTAGATAACTTGATAAACCAATTGTTAAGGCATGGTAATAAGTTAGTAGACAAATAATTTTCTGATTTTTTGAAGGAGATCCTGGGAATTACATACCAGTAAGCTTGTAATTAACGCTCTGCAAGATCAAAAATGGATTATTGAGGGCAGGAATTTTTTTTTGTATCACTGGTAAACTAGCATAGTGCCTTGTATGTAAGTTGTTCAGTTTCTTGGCAGACACTGGAGTAGTTTGCCATTTTTTTCTTCAGCTCATTTTATAGATAAGGAAACTGAGACAAATAGGGGTAAGTGACTTGCCTAAGGACACACAGCTAGTAAGTGTCTGAAGCTGGATTTTAACTCAGATCTGCCTGTACTCTATCCATTGAACCATCTAGCTGTCCACTGTATATAAGTAATAGATGCTTAAAAGATGTTGAGTTGAATTGAATCATTTGTGAACACTTAGAAAGGAAAGAGGTGATCACTGTGAGCCAGCACTGGTTCACATTAAGGACAAAGGATCACAAAACTACTTCATTTATTTACTTTTTTGGGAGTAGAGGTGTTAGACTAGCAGGCCAGAAGAAGAGTTATATCTTGATTTTAGGAAAGCATTTAACAACCTCTTATAATATGTGCCTGAAGAAATTGGGCATCTGTAGGTTAGATGATAGCACAATTAGGTGGATTTATAATTGTTTGAACAGTAATGCTCACAGGAGTTGATTAATTACTTGTTATCTGGTTGAAGGGAGGTTTCTAGAGATATGCCTAAGCCTTTGTTCTTGTCCCTGACCAATCACCATTTTTATCAATGACTAGAATGAAGACATAGAAGGCATGCTTATCAAATTTTCAGAGGGCACAAAGCTTGCAAAGCAAGATAAAGCTATGGATGGTAGTGGTGGTGCAGAATGAGGATCTTAATGGGCAGAAACAACTCTGTGGAACCAAGAAGAAAAAAATGTAACAGGGACTGATATCAAATTCTGCATATTGGTTAAAAATCACAAATTATGTAAGTAGGATTGTAAGATCAGATTTAGAGTTGGATAAGACCTGGGAGGTCACTTAGCTCTACTCTCTCATTTTACTGATGAGAGAACAGAAACTCAGAGATACTAAATGGTTGACCAAGGTCACTCAGTAATTAAGTAGAATTTCTGAGATTAGAAACTCAGGCCTTCTCGTTTCAAATCAATCAGTCTATTAGTCAGTTAACATTTATTAAGCCCTACTATATATCATGCACTGGAAACACAAAGACAAGAAATAATGGATTCCCTGGTCTTCAATGAACTTATATTCTAATAGGGGGATGTCACATGTTTATAGATAAGTATATATAACATATTTATATACATATGTTTATATGTAATATACTTTATTGTATGTATTATATGTGTACATATATGTATATATATTATAAATACACAGTGATGGAGTATAGTATACTAATAATGAGAGGAATAAGAAAAAGCTTCTTGAAGGAAGTAGAATTCGAATTGAGTGAGCCAGGGGTTCCCAAAGGAAAAGGTGAGTAGGGAGAACATTATATGCATGGGGGCCAGCCTGTGTGAAGGGGGCAGAGGCCAGAGTCATTGGTTGCCATTGGTGCTTGTGCTAGCTCTGGAGAGTCACTGTTTACACTTTGGAAAATAGTAGACTACACATTGGAGCTTGATTTTGCTATTGATTGTTTAGTGGCAGAGAAAAATGCTAATAACAGATTAAATTTAAAAATGTATCATGTGTACATTTTTTGGGAGGAGGAGACACAGTTGTTAAACATTTAACAACATACCCTTGCTAGAGATGAAACATTTGCTGAAAGAAGGCCAGTTTGGCTGTAGTGCATGAGAAGCGGTGTTTAAAAAACTATACACACAGTATGTATGTGTATGTGTACATATATGTATATTCATGCATACATATTTATATCTATCTTTGTATATATGTATATATGTGTCTATGTATGTACACGTATATATTATATATGTATGTACACATACATATAAACACATATATACTTATGTGTATATATGCATGTACATGCATATTTATCTATATCTATCTGTGTTTGTGTATATATATATATCTGTGTATATGTTTGTATATATGTATATATGTATGTGTATATACACACATATGTGTATAGATATGATGCATATCTATATCTACCTATCTATCTATCTATCTGTCTGTCTGTCTAGTAGAAAAAGATACATAGGAGCTAGATTATGAAAATTTTTAAAAGCCAAACAGAGGGCTTTGTAGTTTGTCCTAAAAGCACCGGGGAGCCATTGATGCTTCTTGAAAAGGAGAATGAAATGATCAGATCTGCACTTTAGGGAGTATTGATTTGGCAGCTGTGCAGAGGATGGATTGTGGGTAGGGAAAGGCTGGAAGCAGGGAGACCACTTAGCAGGTTATTAGTCTAGGCTAGAGAGGCTCAGGACCTGATCTAGGGTGGTCATGGCAGAAGGAGACAGAAACCCAAGGCAGTCTTTCTGCTGTAAGTATAGATTGGGGAAGGATTGACTGGACAACAGCTCATGTGAAAAAAGACCTGGGTGCTCCAGTGGGCTACAAGCTCAATATGAGTCAATAGGGTGATCCAGTAGCTGCTAAAAATTAATGTGATCTTTTGCCCAGGATGTGTGATTTCATTGATATAAGGAGCTCCTAGAGAGGAAATCTGCTTTCCTCTCCCAGCACGGAGTTGTAATTTATTTACAGTTCCCGGGAGCCCTGAGGGGTGCTTTGCTCAAGGTCACTGAGTCAGTAATAACAATAACTAATATGAATACAGAACTTTAAGGTTTACAAATCACTGTATGTGTCTGATCCCACTGGATCTTCACCCTGACCCTGGAAGGGACGTGCTGTTATTGTCCCTGTTTTACAGATGAGGAAACTGAGGCTTGGAGATGCATTGCTCAGGGTCACTCAGTCAGTAATAACTAGCATTGATACGGTGTTTTAAGGTTTACAAATTGTTGCACACATATAGTTTCATTGGATCCTCACCAAAACTCTGGGAGAGCAGTGCTGTTATTATCTCCATTTTATAGATGAAGAAACTGGTTCTTAGAAAGGTCAAGTGCCTTGCCCCAGGATCGCATAGCTAGTGGCCTTTCACGTCATTTCTGTTGATAAGGTCATGCCAGTTTCTGATGTTGGATAATTTGACAGCGAGAAGCACTTTGGGGGCCAGAACCTTCTTTCCAGGATCTTTAGTAGCTGTGGCTGGAGTTCCTGCAGGAGCAGTGGCCAGGTTGCATCTCCACAGGGGCTGCTTCCCAGGATGATGCATGAGGACACTGGGCTGGAAGCATTGCCATTCCCAAGATTCTTGGCTTCAAGAACCCTGGAGTGACTCTATCAGGGTCTGAGGGAGGATGGTAGTCAAAGTGGTGGTGGTGATTTGACTTCCCTGGTAAATGCTGCTTGGTAAATGGTGCCCTGATGCTTCATCGAGGTTGACTTTCCTCCCTGTGTATGGCAGTTGGTTGGGATGGCTGGTTCCTTCTCTACAAGAATTTTTTTCCTTGAATGATGGTTGTGAGGGCTCATCTGAGAAAGAGGACTAGTGGTCTGGGAGATGTTGCTACTCTCAGGGCAGTTAGTGTCATTTAGGGTTTCCATCAGGATCTGAGGGGAGATCAAGGTCAAGGTGGTGATGGTGAACTTCATTTCAGTAATTTCTCTTAAGACTCATTTTATTTGCCACCTCCTAAAGGAGACCTTTCCCTTAAGTTGTCATATATAGTAAATGTTTAATAAAAAGTTCAATTGGATCTTTCTTTCCTTAAACCCATTCCTTTTGTAAATTTCATTTCGTATTTCTATCAGCAATACCATCATTTTTGCATTCCCATTTGTATAAAGCCTTAACTTTTCCCAGTCTCTCAGTTCCTAATTGTAATCATTTCTGAAGTCCTACTGATGCTGCCTTGAAGATAGCTCCCACCTGTGTCTATTTCCTCTCTATTTCCATTGTCACCACCCTACCTTAGGTCCCCATTTGTTGTTTTCTTATACTATAATAATATACTCCACACCTGCCTCTTTCCAACCCATCTTTCACATCACTGCCTGACTAATCTTTCTTATACAAAGACCTGGTCCTGTCATCCATTTGCTCCAAACTCATCAATGACTCCCTACTTCCTACTGAGAAAAGTTCAAATTGCTTTGCCTGCTATTCCCCTACTCTTTCCAGATGTATCTCAAACTGCTTCCCACTTACTCCATACTTCACCCAGAGTGAGCTACTCAACAACATTAATTTATGTTCCAGGAATGCTTTCCTAGTCAATCTTTTTGTTTTTGTCATTGCTGAATCATTTTAGTCATGTCCAACTTTTCATGACCCCATTAGGGTTTTCTTGGTATTGGAGTGGTTTGCCATTTTCTTCTCCAGCTCATTTTACAGATGAAGAAATGGAGGCAAACAGGGTGAAGTGACTGCCCAGGGTCACATAGCTACTATCTGAGACCAGGTCGAAGGAGGCTAGGCTGTGAAGGGCTTTGAATGTCGAATAGAGAATTTTGCAGTTGATCCTAGAGGGGCTAGGATAAGATGTAGATTATTTGGCCAAAGAGGGCAGAACTGGGAGTAATGAGTAGAAGAAGTTGAAGATGGTAGTCAGGTTTAGACTTGACATCAGGAAAAGAACTCTGAAACAATTAGAGCTGCCCCAAAGTGAAATGGGCCTCCTCAGGAGAGAGGTGTAGGGGGTTCCCTCTCATTGGAGGTCTTCCAGAAGAGTCTGGATGACCACCTGTCAGGTATCTTATAGTGGGGATTTAGGTATGGGTTGGATTTTTTTACAACTTTGAACTTCTTTGATTTTGTGTGTTAGACTGAACAAGCGAGAACCCTCTAACAATTAGACCTTGAAACAGTGAAAACTGGGGTTATAGTGGAATGTCCTGCCTCTGCAACCTGACAAGCCCCCTGTCACTGATGGGGTCCAAACAGAGTCTGGGCGATTCTTGTCAAGGGGAATGTAGAAGGGTTGTTGCAAGGGATAGGAGCCTGGATTAGATGACCTCTATGGTCCCTTCTGGCTCTAATACTTTAAGAGTCAGTCTACAGTTAATGACTCATCCAGAGGTCTTCCATAGACAGTACTTTACCTTTGACCCTAGCAGTGAGCACTGAGGAGCCTATGGCAGGCTGGTAGAAGAGATATTTTGGGGGAGGGAGACAGGTGTTCAGTACTATTCCAAATTGCACCATGTAGGCGGCCGCCTACTCTGCCTATTTCTAGGGCCAGCCCTGTGCCCAGTAGGGATGGGAAAGATACTGTCTGGGCTTCCATGGCTCTTTCAACACACAATCAAGTTAGGAGGATTCCATAGGGTTCCTCCTGAGTAACACACCTGCCCCTGCCTCTAATTCTCCCTACTTCTCCTTAGTTAGTATCTTTCATGAATTTGGTCAATGAAGTATCTAGTTAGAAGGAAGGAGGAGGAGAACAAAAGTTACTTGGTGTTTATTCTGAGTATAATATTCATACCCATTTCTATAGCACTTTAAGGTATTTTTTAAGAAAGTATCATTAATTTTTTTTAATATAATCACAGCCAGTTTTATACACTTTTTCACACCCTTACTGAGTACTTCCAAGTAAAAAGCTGATTTTCAGTAGTTGAGCAAAACTAATGGATACAGTAACTGTCCTCTACCTCTCTACCAAAATGAGGTAAGTTTCACTGACTGTTCTCTGGGACCAAGATTAATAAAAATTTTGCTTTCTTTTAATATTCTTTCTGTTTACCTGACTGTAGTCATGGTATATATTGTATTGGTTCTGCTTAGTTTATATTCGAGTAACAGGTGAACATTTATATGAGCGTGTGGATTTTTTCCATGTTTCTCTGAATTCCTCATGTTCATTATGTTTTACTGGACAATAATATACCATCCTGTTCATATACTGTGGTTGGTCTGGCCAGTCAATGAGTACCAACTTCCTCCCTCCCTTTTTGTTCTAGATGAGGCCCTTAGTTTTGTCTTTGACTTCTTTTGAGCATGTAGTCAATGGTGGGACTATTAGGTTAGAAGGTATGACAACTCTTCTCTTTTAAGGTCAATTTTTATTGATATCCTTTCTTTTTATATCAGTTATATTTCCCATTATATCCTCCCTCTTTGTCTCAGAAAATCATTCCTTATAACAAAGAATCAAAAAAGGAAAAATTGCAGTTTAGCAAAACTAACCAAAACATATTTTAAAAGTCTATCATGATATATACAGTATTTCAGTCATTTTGTTATTCCTTTCATTTACATTGTTGTATCAATTTTCCTGGTTCTGCTCACTTTACTTTGTATCAGTTCATAGGTCTTCTATTGCTTCTCTGAATTAATCATTTCCATCATTTATTATAGCACAGTAATATTCCATTACATTCAAGTACTATAAATTGCCTAAATTCCCCAATTAATGGGAAATACTTTGTTTCCATTTTTTTTTTGCTACCACAAACAATTGCTTCTATAATTATTTTATAGTGGTAACTTTTCTTGGATAATTTAATTTTTTCTATAGTATTTGAACTAATTCAGAGCTCTACCAATTATGTATTTGTGTTCTTGCTTTTTCACAGTGCCTTCAACCTTGACTTCTTCTGTGTGGTTTTTTGTTTTTTGTTTTGGTCATCTTAGTCAGCTTTCTGGGTAGGAGGGCAAACCTGAGTTGTTTTGATTTTCAGTTATAAATAATTTGGAACATTATTGCATATGGTTGTTGAGAGTTCACAGTTCTTTTGAAAACTGTTTATTTATATGCTTTGACCACTTATTTATTGGGGAGTGAATTCTGAGCATATGTATTAGTATCAGTTCTCTTTATAGCCTGAATATCCTAATTTTATCAGAAATTGTTGATGTAAAGATTTTTTTCACTCATAAGTTTCTGCTCTTGTAACCAGCTGCATTGATTTTGTTTATGCAAAACCTTCTTCATTTTCTATAATTGAAATTATCTTTTTAAGGATTACAAATTGTTTCCTGCCAAGAATGCTGCAGTTCAATAGTGTGAATATTATTATCCTTATATTCAAAAGGTGAAAGCGAAAATACAAAGAGGCTGCACCTTGTCCAGTCACCTGGCTTGGGGGCAAGTTGAGACAGTATCACTGGATTGAGGTTAGAAAACCTAGGTTCAGATCTTAGCTTGCTACTCCCTGTGTGACCTTGGACAAGTCATTTAACTTTTATGGGTCTCAATTTCTTTATAAAATGGGACTAGATCTGGAAGGGACCTTAGTGATAAGCAGGAGAGGTTAAGTAACTTAGGATCATAAGGGTGGAAGCAGCTGAATGGCACAGTGGATAGAGTGTCAGAGTTGGAGTCAGGAAGATTTGAGTTCAAATCCAGATTCAGGTACTTATTTACTAGTTTTGTGACCCTGGGCAACTTGCTTCACCTTTGTTTTCCTCAGTTCCCTCTTCTATAAAATGGGGATAATAATAGCACCTACTTCCCAGGGTTGTTGTGAGGATAAAATGAGATAATATTTGTAAAGTGTTTTGCAAACCTTAAAGCACTTATATAAATTCTAGTTATTCTTATTGCCTATAGAGCTAGGAGGTTTCTCAGAAGTCATTGAGTTCAACCCTATCATTTCATAGATAAGGGAACTGAGGTCATTGGAGGTTAATTATAAGCAGTGAGATTTGAACCCTGGTTCTCTGACTTCCTAGCTGTATGACACTGGACAAATCACTTAATCCTATTTGACTCAGTTTCCTCATCTGTAAAAGGAGGTAGAGAAGGAAATGGCAAACCACTCCAGTATATTTGTCAAGAAAACCCTGAATGTGATGACAGTCAAACATGACCAACATGACTCAGCAGCAACAGCTTCTGCCTCTAGAGCCAGTGCATCTCTGCCCAAGCTCAAGCCATCAGCTGGGATTTGAATTTAGGTCTCTTCCCACTATACCACAATGTGTTGGATTATGATCTTTAAAAATCCTTTCCTTCTCTAAATCTTACAACCCTACCTGGCAGATGTATGAACCCAGCATGGAATGTAGGTCTTCTGATGTCAAAACCAGGCTCCTTCCTTCTATGTCACAATGAAAAGGCCTCCTTTTTGTGGATATACTTTTGCAGCAGACTAGTTAGTTGGGGACCCTAGTAGGCAGGTGAGAGCATCTCCTACCTATTTCATCTTCAGGAAAAAAGGAATTAAAATTAAAAGATAATTTCTGCTTCCTCCTTAGCTGATGACTATGACTACTGCAGGACAATGACATTCTGAAAGACAGTGGACACCTGCATGGTGGCTGGAGGGGGAAGGGAACTTGCTTCCCTTAATCCAGGAAGGCAACATGCTGTAATGGAAAGGAGAGTGAGGGAGCTTAAGTCAGGGAATTCCAGTCCCAGCTCTGCCACTTATTAGCTGTGGGATCTCAAACAGTTCCGTTCAACAAACAAACACTTACTAAGTGCTTATTATACCCCAGGGACAGTGAGGCACTAAGGATAGGAACTAGACCTGTGATTTCATTTGTATAAGAAATTTCCTCTGCTTATGCAATTCAGCATCTTCTCTACAATTCAGAATCCCTTAGAGTTGCCTAGAGCAGTGGGAGGGTTAGATTGACTTGTTCAGGGTGATACAGTCCATGTGTGTCAGAGAGGAGGACTAGAACCCAGGTCTTCCTGATTCCATGGCTGACTCTCTGTCCTCTCTGCCATATATAACAGTCTCTGCCCTCAAGGAGCTTCTGTTCTACTGGGAGGAGCAAGGGAGAGGATAGCAAGTAAGCATAAAGATAGCTCCTACAAGATATAGTATAATAATAGATAGTTCTGTATAGGGGAGCAGCCAAAGAAATTTTCAGGAAAATTTGATCAGGGAGAAATCCCTTTCAGGAGAGATGATCAGTAAAAGCTTCCTAAAAAAGCCAAACCTGAAAGAAAAAGAAACATTTCAACAGGTGTTGAGGAGGAAGAGTTTCAATGCAGGTACAGGAGCTGGTCTTTATGGATGTAGGATAAGATGAAGGAAGAGTTTGCCTGGAACATAGTAATCTGAAAAGTCAGGCTGAAGCTAGACTGTAAATGACCTTTGTGGTCAGATTGGTGAGTGGATCTAGCCTGTCCCAAAAATGTTAGTGGAGTTTTTAAAATTTTACTACTTTATTTGCCCTAAGACTTTTGGGACATTTTATGTTTTTCTCCTAAAGGTGAGGTCACTGATGGGGCATCTAAAAAGGAGCCATTGAAGATTCCCCTTAGTTCTAGTACTTTCTGCTGTAAATGTTAAAATGAGATTAGATTTATTAGATTTCTCTAAGAGTTCTTCAAGCTTAAACATCCTGTGTTTCTGTGAAAGTGCTGTCTGAAGTGGGAGACTATGTGTGTGGAATGTTGCATATTGTAAAATGTTGTAAAAAAATGATAAATGTGTTTGGTTTTGTCAAATTTCTTTTCTGTTTTTAAAGAGTAGCTTACTGAATGGAGGAGAGGGGAGATTGAGAAATGAATATGATAAAAGTCACATCAATAAATAAAAAAATTTTTAAAAATGCTTCTTTTGTGGGGAGTAGCTGCGGTTGTCCAATCCAAAGGCGGCTATATTTCCAGGATCTTGAGGATGGGGTGATGAGGTTTGGGAGGCTGACAGAGGAAAGAAGCTGTAGGCACAGATACCATTACTAAGCACATCTTCCTTCCTCCCCTCTTTGAGATTGGGCCAACTGGGAAAATCCACAAGTGCCGGATCTCTAGAAGAAATGAGGTCAGTCCCAAAAGGAAGCCAGGCAGTGGATCTAGGTCTTAAATAAATTAAATCAATTCTGCCTCTTTATTCTGAATACATTCCTAATGTTTTTGGTGAAAATTTCTGATAAGACCACTCCCAATTCGCCAGAGCCACTGGACCCCCAGCTGGGCTCTCATTTTATTTCTGGCCTGAGCTGTGATATAAATTAAGTAGAGCGATAGTGATGTGACTTTTATCGGCTCATGTGTTCAATAATGTTAATACATCCCATTATATCATATTATATTAATACAGGGCAATATATTATACACGATGCAGCACATTAACTTAGCTTGGGAGGCCACTGGGCAGGGTAATTCGGCCCTCATTGCTGGCACTCCCCTCTCATCGGCACTCAGCGGGTGTTAAATGACCGCATCCATGATGAGAGTAATTGCAGAATCCTGAGAGCTCAGGGAACTTCCCCTGTCCCTATGAGGCATGGTGTGATAGTGGGAAAGAGCTCAGATTTGAAGTTAGGGGGCTGGGGTTTGAATCCAAGAAGAAGAGAATAACTATGTCTTCACGGTTTAGGCAATCAGAGTTCTGGGCTATGGGTGCTTAATTAATAAAATGGGAATAATACTACCTGTACTTACTGCATTATCAGAGGCAAGTTCTTTTTCCTCCCTGAATTTCAATTTCTTCATCTAATCATATGATTATAGATATCTTTGATTTCTTCCCCTGAAAATTGCTTGTTCATATCCTTTGACCATTTATCAATTGGAGAATGACTTGTATGGTTATATATTTGAGTCAGTTAAGCTTTCACAATCTTGTCCCAACCTCTTTTTTTCAGTTCTGAGGTGCATGATTTGCTTTCCTGAACTTTGCAATCCATCCATACTGGTCTTCTCTCTGTTCTTCACTTATGGAAATCCATTTCCTCTCCTTGTACCTTTGCATTGGCCATGCCACATACCTAGAATGCATTGTCTTCTCTCCTTGGCCTCAGAACACCCTCCCCACCTTCCTTTCTTTAAATACTACCTTCCAGGAAGCTGTTCTTGATGTCCCCAGTGGCTGCGGTCCTTCCTCCCAAACTACCTTGTAGTGTTGTATTTAACTACTTTGTATTTACTTGTTTTTATTCTATTTACATTGATTTTGTATAGATTTCTACATGTCTTTGTTGTTTCTCCTGTTAGGATATAAGATCCGTAAGAGTAGGAATTGTTTCATTCTTTGTATTGTATCCATACTCCCGGAGCATGGTGCTTGGCAAGGAGGAGATATTTAGTCAATACTAGTTCGTCCATCGATTGGGCTCCTGTCCAGGCAGGCATAGGGCTAGATGACATTGGATGTTCCTTCTAGTTCTGGGACGTAAGTTCACCAGTGTTCTTACTTATATTATATATCTTACAACTTAGGTTGTTGTGAGGAAAACCTTTTGTCATCATAAAAATGCAAGTTATTATCATCTCTGCCCTCTAGATGGGGTCATCTTTTCCCTCCCCCTTTCTCTGGCAATCAGATAGTCAATTAACACATATTCTAGCACCTAATAATAAGTCAACATTTATGCAGCACTTTGTAATTCCGATTAAATGTAATAAGTATTTATCAAGTGCCTGCCATTTGCAAGGTAACCATTTTAACCATTTGGGGATACATTGGTCATAGGAACTTAGACTTAGAGCTAGCAAGGGACTCTCAATGCTGAGTCTAACCCCCTTGTTTTATGGACGATAATACTGAGTGAGGTGAAGGGACTTGCCTAGGATCACCCAGCTAGTAAGTATCGGAGGAAGGTTTCAAACCCAGGTCTTTCCAACTCCAAGTCCAGTACTCTACCCATTGTTATCAAGCGATCTTTTTGGAAAAATAAAATTCTACGCCTCCAAGCTTTTGTTCTCTTAGCCATGATAATTATGGTGACAATGATAACAACAGTTCACAGTTATAGCAAAGGCTGCAATTTATAAATCACTCTCTTGACAATTGGAAGAAGATGGGGTGTGGTAGATAGAGCACTGGACTTGGAGTTAGGAAGTCCCAAGTTCAAATCCAGCCTTAGATGCTTACTAGCCGTGTGATCCTTGGGTGAGTCACAGTCTTAACTTCTGTCTGCCTCAGTTTCCTTGACTGTAACATGGAGATAATAATAATAGCATCTATCTTGCAGGGTTGTGAGGTTCAAATGAGATAATATTTGTAAAAAGCATTTAGCACAGCTCCTGGCACATAGTGGTTGCTATATAAATGCTTATTTCGTTCTCCTTCCCCCATTTTTTCCTCCTCTCTCACCCCGTACCTCCTGACAGTAACTCTGTGAGGTAGAATAATTTGGCCAGTGTTAGTATTCCCATTTTACAGAGGAGGAAGGTAGGATTTAGATATGACTTGAGCTCAGTGGTGTGGCTGATAAATGGTATAGCCCATACCATTTGGTATGCTGGTAGGCTGGGCAAGGCTCCTCACATCCTGACTTTCACAAGGGCCTTGTTATCCTGGGAGGAAGAGAAAAATTAGTCCTACATAGAAAAAAGAACACTGGATCTGACCTCAGCTAGAAGATCCTCGCTGCTAACTTACTACTTAGGTGACTTTGGATGTCACCTTTTCTCTCTGGGCCTCAGTTTCCCTTTTTCTAAAATAAGGGAGTTGGCTTACGTGATCTCTAAGGTTCTTTTAAACTCTAAATCCACTGATGTGAAATCAGGTCTCCTGACCTCTTGCCTAGTGTGAATTCCATTTTAATCTTCCTCTGCCAGGCCCCCTGATCCTGGGTTCCTATGTTGGGCGTGAAAGAAACCAGGTAGAGGAAAACAGGCTGCTACCTTTAAAGACATGAAATGAACTCTTGTCCCTGACTTTAGCCTCTGATGCTTTTATTATTTGGACCACAGGATCCATAGTAGGGCAAAGTAACTGTCTCTGTTCCATTAACAGTACCTGTAGGGGGAGCATGACCTTTCCAGGGGCTAGAAGCAGACACTAGACCTACTCTTCTGTGGGTCCAACTCCCTGTTTTTTCCAGAGGGGAAACAGAGGCCCAGAGAGTTGAAGGGTCATACAGCTCATGGACAGAGCTAGGCCCACACCCCAAACTTTCCATATTTCTAGTCCTGGGAGGGAGAACCCTAAGTACACTGGATCCAAGTGGGAGGAAGAAAAGGGGGCATGGATGTGAACTTCTCAGGGTGTACAGTGGCCCTTCTGGAGAAGAGAGGGCAGGGAACAAACTGGGCTGCATGTTTATTGGTGGGAAGGAGGGATGCTCTGATCTGCCATTCTGCATCCTCCCTAGGTTTTCTCCCCATCCCAGCAGGATCCCCCCCTTCTCTCCCAAGATGTATCACACTTGACAAGGTTACAGAGTCAGCATGTAAAACCTGCGAAAGTGAGTGTAATTTATTGATCTACATTTCGCTTATGAAATAGGACAAGTGCTGATTTGAGAACCTTGTTTGCTCTCTCTCTCTCTCTCCCTTGCTTCCTCTTGCTCTGCCTGCTCTCCCCCGATTCTCTTATCTGCAGTAATTCCTTTGAGTCTGCATCAAAACTCTCCCATCCCTTTGTTAGCCCCCTTCGAGTCTCTTCCAGCACCTCTGCCAGACTATTCTTTAACTTCTAGGCCTTATCTCTTGCCTTTTCCCCCACATTTCCCCCCCACTTCTAGGATTCCTAAGAAAACATGTGATGTTTAAGAGGGTGAGACGAGGGACTGAATAAAGCACTTTCTGGGGAAATATTTGTTCAAATGCCCATTGACTACGTCTGTTGGGTTCTCTCATAGAAAACATAATTCATAACAGGCTTGGAAATTAATTCAGGTGTCTGGCAGCTCTCATGATAAGCGGGGCAGCATTTGGTTGGAGGAAGGGAGAAGGGTGAGACTGGGTTCAGCGACCATGTCCGGTTGGGCTCCTAGTTAGTACCAAGGAAGATAAATCACATGTAAGAAGCAATGTGCTATTTAGTGAGCAGAGTACTGGATTTGAAGTTAGAAAAACCACCTCCTTGTATCATTACAGGTAAGTCGTCTCATTTTGCTTGGCTTCATTTTTCCCATCTGTAAAATGGGGAACTTGGTGGCCTCTAAAGCCCCTTCCAGCTCTAAATTGATGATCCTGTAAGGTGGATGGAACTGGCTCCTTCAGAGGAAAGGACGTGTCAGTGGGGCTCAGGTAATCTCTGCACCAGTCAAAGAAGACAGTGAGCTGTTCCTTATTTCATCTTGCCTTCCTACTGGCCTGAGAGGCAGCCAGCCTTCAGTTTGGATGAAGAGAGTGCATATGGTAACGTATATGACAAGGCACCATAGACCTAGAGTATGAGTATGGGGGCACTCTAGTCCAGTCCTCTCATGAGGTCTAGCTAGGCCTGCTGAAGATCTATAGATTTTAAATAGGATTTGAGCCCAACCTAGCTTTCTTGCACTATATCTTCCTTCAGCAGGGTGGTGGGATTATGTTCTCCAGTCATCCAGCATTTTGGGAAGATTGGGGAGATGGGGGGAGTGTCACCTGTATGTCTGAAACATTATTCAGGCTTAGAACCAGAGGATTGGTAACTATGGGGAAGCAATGTGTTGTACAGGACTTTTGTTCCTGTTTTTTGTTTGATCATTTCAGTCATGTCTGACTCTTTGTGACGCCATCTGGGGTTTTCTTGTCAAAGATACTGGAGTGGTTTGCAATTTCCTTTTCTAACTCATTTTACAGATGGGGAAACTGAGGCAAACAGGGTAAAGCAACTTGCCTAGGGTCACACAGCTAGTAAGTGTCTGAGACTAGATTTGAACTCAGGTCTTCCTGATGGCAGACCTAGGCACTAGATTTACTGTGCCACCCTAGCTGACTAGGAGTCAACAACCCTGGCTCCATCACTGACTTGTTGTGTGATCCTGGGCAAATCCCTCTCTTCTCCTGTCTGGGTTTTAGTTTCTTTATACTTAAAGTGAGAATAGTAATTCCTATTCTTCTTGCATCATAGGGTTGTTGTGAAGGAAGAGTATGATAATGAATTTGAAAATGCTTGAAAAAATGCAAATATAAAAAATGATTGTTATCAGGAAGATTCAGTTCAAATCCTTTCTTAGGTATTTCGGACTCAGGTTCCTCCTTTGTAAAATGGGGATAGTAATGGGGCTTACCTCATGGGATTGTTATGAGGATAAAATACCATTTTATATATATATATATATATATCTCAAGTACCTTTGCAAACCTAAAATGGTATAGAATTGTTAGCCATCATCGTTATCATTATTTATTGGATGGTCCTGGAGTTGGCATGGGTTCACTCACCTCTTTCAACAGCGTCCTAATTAGACTCTCAGCTTCCAGTATCTCCTTTTTCTAATCTGTCCTTCACGAAACTGATAAAATAATGTACGATGTACCAATGCTGACAGCATCACTCCCTTGCTCAAAAAGCTTTGGTGGCTCCTTTCATCCCATTAGGATAAAGTTCAAATTCTTCAACTTGGCATTTAAAGACTTTTGTCTTTATTGCTATTAACTTCCTTCTTGCTTTCTACAGTCCAGCCGAATAAACTTCTCTCATACTTTTGCAAAAGATGCCTCCATGCTCATGATATGCTTCTGCCTTATCTCTGACTCCTTGTTGTAGTTTTCTTTCAAGGCTCAAGTCATTTGCCACTATCTACAAGAAACCACTTCTCTCCCCATCCCCACTAGTATTCTCTCCCTTCTCAAATTATCATGTATATTCTTAATATATTTATCTGCTTAAATATGGTTTCCCAGGAGGAGAAAATAATCTCCTTGAGGCAAGGATTTTCATTTTCCCTTGTATTTCTGGTGCCCACAAATGCCTGTCACATAGTAGGTACTTAAATGATATTTGTTGGGTTGGATTGGATAGACTGGTCTTGGACAATAGAACTTTGTCAAGGGAAAATGAATGAATGAGTCTGGAATAAAGGGGACTTAATTATTTTGCTGAGATATTTTCTTTTCTACCTCATCTACGTTTCCCGTTTTGTCCCCACTGTATGCCAGAGAGCCCTCGCATATAATAAGTAATAAAATAAAATAAGTAATAAAAAAAGAGAAGTTAACCAAATTAGCCAACATATTGAAAAAGTCTGATGTGAAATGCAGTACTCCAAATCTGTGGTCCCCCACCTCTGCAAAGAAGTGTGTGGAAGTATCTTCCTTCTCCTCTCTGGGTCTAGGCTTGGACATTATAGTCTTGTGTTATCCAGCTTTAATTGTTTTGTTTTAATTATTGTTCTTTTAATTTACATTTTTGTAATCATTGTGTATATTGCTTTCTTGGTTCTTCTGATTTCACTTTGCATCAGTTCACAGAGGTCTTCCCATGGCTTTTCTCACTCATCATCATCATTGTTTGTTATAGTAACATTTCATCACATTTGTTCATGGAAACTTGTTTAGCCATTTCCCAATCTATGGGTACTTACTTTGTTTCCAGTTCTTTGATCTCAGGAAAAGTGCTGCTATAAATATTTTGGTGATAAGAAAGGAACTGCCATATCTTCCCACTCGTGACCCCCTAGGATTTTTCTCCTCTTTGCAGCCCCAGGTTTCCCTAGCTTTAAAATGGGAATGAATGTCTCAAGCTGTTTCTTTAGGATAGTGTCAGAAAAGAAAAAAAGCATTAATTGTGTACTGGCAATGAAGTAGGCCTAGGGTTTGGAGATTGATGGGGGAACTTTTGCTTGAAAAAACGATGCTTGAAAACCTCTCTGTCTTTGTAGATAGAATGTAGTAGAGACGATGACATCTAGCGTCCAGCTCCCACCTCTGGCTGGTTTTGTCGAGGTTACTGGAGGGGATGTGTGTGTGGTGGTGGTGGTGGGAGGAGAGTGGGAGAGCAGACAGTGGATTTAAGTCCTTATTTTGGCAGCCCCTCTGGTTTTAGCTGGTGATCCTAATTAAAAGCCCTGATCCAAAAGGCTTGATGATGGAATTTCTAATTAAATCAATTTCATCTCGTCTGGGAGACAGAGGTTTGCATACGATAAGCATGAAATTAATAATTATGTTTAGAAATTAGCCATTGCTCAAACCCGAGCTGCTTAGCTGTCCCCCTCCTCCTCTCTTGCCCTTGGTTTTGGATGTGGGTGGGTCATTTGAGCCTGACTTGGCAGCATGCAGCAGGGACAGTGAGGTGGGGGAGACTGGTAGTGGAAATTGAGAGGGGATAAAGCTGGCCTATCTGGCTCCTCCCACGGCTCTGCTGAGCAGTCCAAGGAACTACTCTTCCCTGGAATCTGCAATGCCACTTAGCCATAGTCCTTCATCAGACTGAGCATATATATGTATCTATGGGTGTGGATAATTGTATATATGTATATGTGTGTGTATCCCATGGTAGTAACATGCTCATTTCTGCATTCACATGACCATTAGTATTCCTTCTACCTTACACATCTGCATGGAGGGTAGGTGGAGAATGATAAGGTCAGGATTTGTCTAAGGTGTCAGGTCTTTTTCTATCCACTCTTGACACCTTGTTCTCTCTCCCACTTCCACAATATCTACCCGGACTCAGAGGTGAAGCGTGCGGGAGGGGAGGCGTGTTCTCTGGGGTTCTGTTTCTTTCTCTGAACTGGCTTTCAGAGCAGTGTGGTATGATAGAAAGAACATTGGATGGGGAATAAGAAAACCTGGGCTGAAATCTCAGCTCCGCTACTTACTACAAATATGACCTTTGGGCAAGACACTTATCCTCTTGAAAACTCATTTTCCCCGCTATAAAATAAAGAGGTTGGATGAGGGAGTCTCCGAGTTCATTTCTAGCTCTGAGAGCTCTCACTTTCAAAGTCCTGATTCTGCCTCTTGCCGAACTGTGATGTGGGCAATGTGATCCCCATTCCCTCCATCTTTCAGTTATTTCCCGGGCCATCACCCCTGCACTGGTTACACTCTTTCCCCGTTCTCTGTTTTGCCCCCTTAGTGAAACAGCCCAACTCTACACTATCCTCCATGATTGAATCGTGATGACCACACCTTGTGAAATCTCAATCCAATCCCAGATTACTTTCACCAACCATCTCCTTCACTCCTATTCATGTGCGGCTGAAAGGAGCCAGAGGAAATCATGAAACCACATTGACTGGGTCTAATAAAAATGTATACTATCTCCTCTTAACTGGGCCCTCACTGCAGCAAGGCAAACGTTCTTCTGTTCTAGCCAATCCATTTGCCATCCATTCTCCATTGTGGTTGTCCCATACTTTCTCATCTCTTCTCAAGCCTCCCATACACCCTCTCCCCACACCTCATCTGAGGATTTTGTCTCAGTTGCCCCTAAAAAAAACTTGAGACCTTTTTCTGAAAACTTCTTCCCTTTTCTCCCCTTCTTGTCTCACATGATCAAACATTTCTCCCCTCCCCATTGTCTCCTTCATTCTGGTCTTAGATGGAGGAGCAACCTTTTCCTCTATGTGCATGTTTGATCCCATCCCCTTGGACTTCTCTGCTAGATTGCCCTTTTTTTCTCATCTTTACTATCTTTTTCCTTTAATCTGTCCCCAGTTATTGTTTACTTCCTTGCTACCTACATGCCCATGGCTCCCCCATCTATAAAAGCTCCTCCTTTGATCCTACCATCCCTGTTAGCTGTTCTGTATTTTTCCTTCCTGTTCTGCCTAGAGTTTCCCCCCAAAATTTATTATTTTATTTGTTTTCAATTTTCAACAATCACTTCCATAAGTTTTAAATTTTCTCTCCCTCCCCAAGACGGCACGTAATCTTATATGGGTTCTACACATACATTCTTATTAAAGACATTTTCACATTAGTCATGTTTCTGCCTAGACTTTTTAGGGAGCTATCTACACCAAGTGAGTCTATAAACCCTCTTCATTCTGACTTCCAATGTCATCATTCAGTCATTCAACTAAAACTGTTCTCTCCAAAGTTTCCAATGATCTCTTGATTGCCTAGACTAATTGCCTTTCTCATCCCCCAGTCCTCATCCTTTTTAGCTTCTCTGCACTATTTAATGCCGTTGATCACCTCCTCTTAAACACTCTTTTCATGACACTGCTCTTAGCCTGGTTGTCCTTCTGTCTGTCTTCTCAAGGCTTCTTTGCTGGTTTGTGATCCATGTTACACTAACTGTGTAACTGTGGGTGTCCCCTAAGGCTCTGGACTGAATCTTCTCCTCTTTTTGGTCTATACTAGAGGTAGGGAACCTGCAGTCTTGAGGCCACGTGTACTCCTCTATATCCTTGGGTGTGGCCTTTTGACTGAGTCCAAGTTTTACAGAACAAATGCTTTCATTAAAGGGAATTTGTTCTGTGAAGTTTGTATTCAGTCAAAGGGCCACACTTGAAGACCTAGAGGGCCACATGGGGCCCCGAGGCCTCAGGCTCCCCACCTCTGGCCTATACTATTTCACCTCATCATCTCATTAGCTTCCTCAAATTCAACATATCCAAACCAGAACTCATTATTTTCTTCCTCCAAATTCTTCTTTCTTCCAAACTTCCCAATTACTCTACCCTACCATCTTCCTAGTCATCCATTTTCACAACCTTGGGGTCAGTCTTCACTCCTAACTCTTAATCTTCCTGCATATCCAATTTTTGGTTAAACCTTGTTTCCACCATCGTATCCTTCATGTATCCCCTTTTCTCCATTCATATGACCACAGTCCTACTTAAGGCCTTCATCACTTCTAGCTTAGACTATTTCAGCAGACTTCTAACTGCCTTGAGTCTTTTCCCATCCATCTTCCACTAAGATGCCAAGATGATTTTCCTAAGGCATAGACTATGCATAAAGTCAAGTTTGACTATGTCCCCTCTCCTGCTCCATTAGCTTCACTGGCTCCCTATTACTTCCAGGATCGAATATCTACTCTTCTGTTTCATAGTGAAAGCTCTTTATAACCTTGGTCCTTTCTCTGTTTTCAATCTTCCTAGACTTTATTCCTGTCCACACACTCTTATCATTCAGCCTCAATGGATTACTTACTATTCATTGAACAAACACAACTCTCCATTTCTTCTGTCTCCATACCTTTGGCTTGGATATCACTCAAGCCTGGAACCCTCTGCACTTCTGCCTCTTGGTTTTTTCAGTTTCCTTCAAGATTCGGTTCAAGTCTCATCTTTGGTAGGGGGCCTTTCAGAGTCTCCCGGCTGCTGATACCTAACCCTCTCAGATGGCCCTCCATCTCTTCTAAATATGTCTTGTATGAGCCTAGCTATTTATATGTCAACTACCCATTAGTATGTGAACTCCAGGCAGGAACTGCCTTTGGCCTTTGTAGTCTCAGTGCTTGGAACAGTACTTAGGACACACAAAACAAGTGCTTTATAAATGCTTGTTGATTTGACTTGACTTGACTTCCTAAGTCTTGATTTCCTCATCTGTGAAATGGCAGTAATAATACAGGGTATTCCCTATTAAATGTATTGAAGCTTTAGTGGCTTAAAACTGCACTAAGACTTTTGGGACACCCTGTACTTACGCAGTGGATAGATATAGAGTTTCAGTCAGGAAGACTTGGGTTCAAATCATATCTGAGACACTCTGAATAAGTTCACTAGCTGTACAAATGCACTAACTGAATGACTTTGAATTCCTTGACCTTTCTGAGCCCCAGTTTCATCATCTGGGAAATGGCAGTGATACTATTTACATAGCAGATAGAACATAGAACATGGAGTCAAGAAAACCTGAGTTAGAATCCTGTTTCAGAAAACTTACTAGCTGCATGATCTCAGGCGAGTTCCTTAAATTCTCTGAACCTCACTTTTCTCATCAATAAAATTGGGATCCTTATAGTTTTGTTTAAATTTTAAATGAGATAATTAATGGAAAGCTATTTGCAAACCTTAAAGCATGACTTAAATTAGCCATTATGGTAATGATTATTGAATGTGAGGAGGCCTTTTCCACTTATGCCCATTCTGTTTTCACATGCCTCTCCTCCTTTCTTTCTGTCTCTGTCTTTATCTCTCTCTCTCCCTTTCTCTCTCCCTCCATATAACATACATATGTACATACATATATGTACCATACATTTGTCTATCTACTTATTTCTATCTATTTACATGAAACATCCTGATGTAATGGAGAGAGCAAGAGATGGAGCCAGGAAGATTCAGGTTCTGATAACTTATTATCTGGGTGACCCTGAGCAGGTCACGTAAACTCTCTCTGTTCTAGGTGACTCTCTGAGCCTGACAGTGGCAGAGAAGATGAAAACTTGCATTGGCAGAAGAAATTCTGTCCTCTGAGAGCTCCCTATACTGTAGACATCACATGTCTAGTTCCTATCCTTATTACTGACAAACTGTTCTACATTTTTATTTCTATTGCCTGCTTCATAGGGTGATTTTGAAGGAAACGTTTTGTAAACTATAAAGTGCTTGAGAAATGTGGGCTATTACAAGATCATGCTGATGACTTCACATGTGTAATGGATATCATATTGTTGCTTTCTCAATGGGTGGGGGAGGGGCTGGAGGGAAGGAGAGAATTTGGAACTCAAAATTTAAAAAAAAATGAATGCTAAAAATTAATAAATCAACCAAGATCATGCTGAATTTAGAGTCAGACATCCTGAATTCAAGTCAGCACTCACTACTTCTATGATCACAGGAAGTCATTTAGCTGTAGTAGGCCTCAGTGTTCTCATCTGTAAAATTGAGAGGGGGCACACTAGGACCAGATGATGCCTCGCATCTCCTGTTCTGTCTATGCTCTTGTGATCTTATGATAACCAAAAACATTGCTATTAATATTGGTGTTTGAGGCACTGAGGCCAGAGGTTCCAGTTACGTTTTTTCTGACTGAACCCCATGCCTGGAATGCTTTCCCTTTTCATCTCTCATCTATTACCTTCCTTGGCTTCCTTCAAGTCCCAGCAAAAATATTATCTTCTAAGGGAAGCCCCCTTAAAACTAATTCTATTGCCTTCCTTTTCTTGTTTACTTCCTATTTATCTTGTCTCTAGCTTGCAGCTTAGTGGTGCGGTAGAGAGAGTACTAGGTCTGAAGTTAGGAAAACCTGAGTTCAAATTCCACCTCAGATACTTACTAGCTGGATGACTCTAGCTGTATAACCCAGTTTGCCTCAGTTTCCTTTTTTGTTAAGTGAGCTGGAGAAGTAAATGGCAAACCATTCCAGTATCTTTGCCACGAAAACCACAAATGGGGTCAAGTCCAACACAACTGAAATGTTTCAACAACAAAATAGCTTGTTTGGGTATTTGTCGTCTCTCTCTTTGGATTGTGAGCTCTTTGAGGGTAGGGACTGTTTTTTTGTCTCTTTTTGTATCCCCAGAGCTTAGCACAGGGCCAGGCATATAGAATTAATTTGATTTAATTTAATGAACACTTACTGACTGGCTGACAGGTGGTCTTTTGGAGGTCATTTCCCTATGGAGCTCGAATTGACCCAGGAGGGGATGCACTGAGAAGGAGGGCCTATCTGCAGAAGTTGAATGAAGCAATTTAAGAATTGTTAGATAGCCTTCTGCCAACCTCTCCCCAAATAAAAGTTAACATAGAGAATAGTAACAGCTTCCCTTAATTTCATTTAAGCCTCAAAACAGCCCTGTGAGGTAAACAATGCAGGGATCATTATCCTTAGTTTAGGGATGAGGAAAAAAATCACAGAGAGGACACCCATGGACACTCAGACAGTTAAGTCTCTGAGGCAGGGTTTGAACTTAACTCCTGTTGCCAGTCCTAACCTTTTAGTGACTAAGCTTCCCAGTTTCTCCATCTCCCATGGTCCTCAGAAGAGTTACAAAGGATCATTAACAGAAAAATTTTCTTCTTCAATTTCCCAGCCAAACTCAGATGGAGCAAAGAACTGGTAACTTTTTTTCTCTTTGCTGGGAAGCAGACAACCTGGAGGGGCCCAGAATCGTCCCTTTCCTAGCTACAGTAGCAACAGCCCCCTTGGGTAGACGATCCTTGGGTAGAGTCCTTGCTCAATGGAGGCAACCCTAGCCACCACCATCTTAGAATCAAGTACTTAGAGCAAGAAGTCATCTTAGAAACCTTATGGGGCAGTGAGGTGGTACAGCATATAGGGTGCCAGACCTGGAGTCAGGAAGGCTCATCTTTCTGAGTTCAAATCCAGCCTCAGACACTTAGCTGTGTGACCCTGGGCAAGTCACTTCACCCTGTTTACCTCAATTTTCTCATCATGAGCTGGAGAAGGGATTGGTGAGCCATTCTGGTATCTTCACCAAGAAAACCCCCAGAAGAGTCAGGAAAAGTCAGACATAACTCAAAACGACTAATCATCCCTTTAATTTATAGATGAGGAAGCTGAGTGTGAATTATGCTTCAGACACTTACTAGTTGTATGATTCTGCATCATCTTTTTCATCTGTAAAATGTAAAATCTGGGCTCCATTAGCCTCCAAAGTCCCTTTCCACCTATGACCTATGATCAAATGAGCTGATGTACAAATGTTTATTGACTGAATGACTAATTCTGAGCGAAAAGGAAGTGACTTGACCATTGTCAAACATCAGAGCCAAATCTTAGTGTGACTTGACCATTGTCAAACATCCGAGCCAAATCTTCTCAATCCAAAGCTATGTTTTTACGATACCAAGAAATCTCGTCTTTTCTCAGAGAATAAGGCAGTATTGCACAGAAGGGGAAGAAAATGAACATTTATATAGTGCTTACTACATAGCAGGAGATATTTTCTCATTTGATCTACCCTGTGAGGTAGGTGTTGTTATTAGCCTTATTTTATAGTTGAGGAAATAGAGGCAGAGGTCAAGCGATTTGCCTGGGGTCACAGAGCTTTTAAATGTCTGAGGTTAGATTTGAACTCAGGTCTTCTTGATTCGAGGTCCAGTTCTCTATTCACTTCACCACCCAGCTGTCTCATGGCAGCTCTGGATCAGATATCAGAGAACATGGGTTCAAATCCTAATTCTCCTGCTTTCCACCTGTGTGATCTTGGGCAAGCCATTTAATTACTTCTCTGGGCCTCAGTTTCCTTATCAGGGCGTTGGCCTCTGAGGTCCCTTCCACTTCTAAATCTGTGACTCTATGAATAGGTCCATTTAGAGGCTAGGGGGGATGGGCCTTAGATACGCTACATGACTCATCTAGAGGTTGCCAGCACCATGCTCAATATGAATTTCATCAGGGTTTTTTTTCTTCTTCTTCCAATCAGAGGTAATATCGTATAGTAGAATGCACCCTGAGTTAGAAGTCAGTAGACCATCTGTTCTACTCCTGACTCTGAAACTCATCTGCCTTGTAGAAAATTCATTTCCCTCAGCTTCCTCCTTTGTAAAAGGAAGGGCTCAGGGTTTCCAACCTTAGAATGTTACAATGGAGTCTGGAGTCAGGAAGACCTGAGTTCAAGTTTGGCCTTAGACATCTACTAGCTGTGTGACTGAGCAAGTCACCTAACCTGTGTCTACCTTCATTTTCTCATCTATTAAATGGGGATAATAATGGCCCCTATCTTCCAGGGTCATTGTGTGGATACAGTGAAATAATATTTGTAAAGCATTTAATACACAGGGTAGCATTAATCGTAGCTAGCATGTATGTAGTTAGGGTTGCAGAGCACCTAATATACATCGTCTTATGATAGCTTAGAAAAAGTTGTGTTATCATACTCATTTTATAGATGGGGACACTGAGGCTAAGGGACATTAAATGAGTTGCCCAGGGTCATATAGCTAGGAACTTACCAAAGCAGGAATTGAACTCAGGTCTTCTGGACCCCCCAAGTCCAGCATTCTACCCACTGTGCTGTCCAGTGGTGTCCATTTTGCAATTGACAAGTGGGCAATGACAGATTGGATTTGGCAGGAGAATTCCTGCTGGGCTAATACCCTGGAGTGAGCCAGGGTAAGAGCAGTTTGTAATAGGACAGAGCACTTTGTGCCTGGGGATGCTTGGAGAGCTTCCTAACTGCCAGAGGGCAGGAGGATTGGCCTGAAGAATGGCACCTTCCAATCTCCCCCTATCTCTATCCTCCCTTCTCTCTCCCCACCTTTAGCTTCAACTGAGAGACTGATTAATGAATGATTGAGTCAAGCTGCCCTGGGTCCTGGGAAGCTTTGTACCTGGCACTCCCTCATTTGTGTATTGCTTGTACCCTGAGATTTCCTTACTTGGCAGGAGAGTAGTTTGGGCGCTGGAAGCAGCTGACTATGAAAGAAATAAAGAGTGGGGAGGCGGGGAAAGGAGAAACAGAGAGAGAAGCAGGCAAGCAGACAATCGTCACTACAGCTGACATTTCTATTGGGCTCTGAGATTTACAAAGCGATTTGTAACATGATCTCATATGAGCCTCACACCAACTTGGTTATCATTATCCCCATTTTACAGCTGAGGAAACTAGAGTCAGCAAAGGGAAATGCGAAATGGGAAGAACACTGGCTGTGGAGTCAGAGGAGCTGGGTTCCAGTCCTGTGTTGTAGGCTTACTTCCTCTGTGACATTGGATAAGTCACTTTACCTCCCCCTGGGCCTCCCAGAAGGGGACCTCTGTGAAATGATTGGGTTGGATGAGATGCTTTCTAAAGCCCCTTCTATCTCTAGAGTCACGATCCCATAAGGAAGACAGAGGGAAAGTGGTTTGTTCTAAGTGTTTCAGGTGGGATTTGAATCCAGTTCCTCTGACTTCAGGTCTTTTCTCAATGACAACTCATTGCCTCTCCTGTTAACACACACACGCGCACACACACGATTAAATTAGTGCTTGACAATGGTAACTGCAATATAAGACTTGGCTTTGGGAGAGGAGAAAGGAATGGGAAAGAAGGGGGAAGGGAAAGAAGAGAGCAGAATGGATTATGCAATGATGGAGGGTGGGGTTGATTTTTGTGCCTTTTCAGTCTCCCATCTCATGAGGGTTCTGTGAGAGGACTCTTCTGGACGGCCCCATGTCTGGGATCACGGGTCCATTCTAGACCAGGCTAACCTCATCAGGGACATGTTTGAGGAGAGGTGCACTTGACAGGCTGAGCTATCTTTTCTTGGGCCCTGCCTGAAGGCCCCTTTGGAGAGGCTGGCTCTTTCTTCCCTTCTCTTGCCTGCTTTTTCTGAAATGTGAATTCCCTGACTGCTCTAGCTTTCATGTACCTAAAAGCATCACTGCCTTTTATCTGAGAAAATAGCTGATGCAGGAGTTGGGCCATTGTGTGCGCACCTGAGAGCTCAGGATCAAAAGAAGGAGGGAGAAGCAGCAAAAACCAGGAGCCTATTTTGGCCCCAGCCATAGGAAAGAGTTCAGAGAATCCTCACCAGCCTCAGCTGTGGCTCCAGCCCCAGCCCCAGCCCCAGGCTGGCCCCAACTCCCCTTGTCTGGTTGCACTGGATGTCTCATAGATACTTATCATAGGGTATAGAATGGGAAAGAACCTTAGAAATCATCTGGTCCAACCCCTTTTATTTGATAGCAGAGGGAACTGAGACCCAGAGGAGAAACGTTTTGACCATGACTATACAGCTAAGTGAGTGGCAGAGACAGGATTGGATTAAAGGTTTTATTTATGGATGTTCTTTTTTTTTTTATGTCCCTTCCCAATCCTATTCTCAGTGAGCCAGCCCTTCTAACAAAGAATGAAAAAGAAAGTGGAAAAAAGTGATGGAGCAAAATTTAAACAAGATATCACCGGTATTTGACAGGATGTACAATGTTTCACAACCATTCCCCTATTATATCACCCTGTCAAGAAGAGTGAGGTGTGTGTGCGTGTGTGTGCGTGCGTGTGCGTGTGTGTGTGTGTGTGTGTGTGTGTGTGCGTGTGTGCGCTTTAATCTCTTCTCCGGACCAAGCTTGTTCAATAGAATGGTCTACACAGTGTTTGAATTTGGTATTTGCTGTTTCTCTTCCCGTTTACCTTGTTCCGGTGACCTTGTAGTTACTGTGTCTGTTGTTTTCTTGTTTGCACTCCGCATCGGTTCATAGATATCTTTCAAAGGTTCTCTGAATTCTTCCCTGTTTATAATTTCCTATAGCACAGCAATATTACCTTACAGTGGATAGAGTGCGGTCTTGGAGTCAGAGGAAGACTCATCCTCCTGAGCTCAGACACTAACTAGTTGTGCAACTCTGGGCAAGTTACTAACCTTGTTTGCCTCAGTTTCCTTATCTGTAAAATAAACTGGAGAAGGAAATGGCAAACCATTCCAGTATCTTTACCAAGGAAACCTCAAATGAGGTCATGAAGAGTCAGACATGACAGAATGACAACAAGCTTTTATTATATTCGAGAACCACAATTTATTTAGTTATCCCTGTTCTCATACTGACTTTATTTCTAGTTCTTTTCTAACATAAAAAGTTCTGCTATAAATGGTTTGGTGATATTCATTGATTGATGTAGGACCTCCCTGACTTTGACCTCCTTGGAATCTCTGGGTAAAAGGGTTTAGATATTTTAGCCACTTTCAAAAAAAATTTGCAATCATAGGGATGGAAGAGACTTTATAGGCTGTTGAATCAGTTACTCCCCTAAACATTTTTCATGCGAGCAAACTGAGGTACAGAGAAATTACATGACTTGTCCAGGGTCATGCAGCTAATAAATGTCTGAGTGAGGATTTTCCAGAATGGTTGTCTCATTTCAAAGCAAAGTCAACGTTTTAGTGCAGGTTTCCTTATTTCAAACTCAGCCCTCTTTCTCCTAATATTGCATTGTCTCTCACAGCTTCCAGAATGATAATTGGGGTGTCAGTGCCCCAATATGAGAACTGATTGACTGACTGAAGGCCTTCCAGGTCACTGGAAGTAGGTGAGGTTTAGTTCCATGGAGGATCTTAATTTTAATTAATTAATTAAATTACTTAATTAAATTACTTAATCTTAATTTTAGTGCTTTGCCTATTTATCTGGGCTGGTACCTGGAGGCTCATGAGCACTGTGGTCACTCAGTATAGAGTGGGGGGGTGAACAAAGAGTACAGGAAGAACCCTAATGACTCAGAGGAAGGAAGGAGAACATCAGAGGTGGCAAGGACCTTAGAGAACATCTAGTCTTGTGACTCTGGGCAAGTTGCTTCACAGCTCGTCCTCAGTTTCCTCATCTGTAAAATGAGAATGATGTTAGCAGTACCTACCCCAAAAGGTTATTGTGAGGAGTGAATGAAATAATGTATGCAAAGTGCTTTGCAGTCCTGATGATAGCTGGCTATCAGGATGTGGGGGAAGGTGGAGATGTGACACTGATGATTTCTTTAGGTATATCCCAGGTTTTCTGGCATTATTTTAGGAGACTGAAAGATCTTCAGAGTAAGACTGAGAGTTCAAACCTCACTGAGGGTCAGTTAGGCTCAGACAAAGATAAAATGATTCATAGCTTTAGATTGTGCCTCTAACTTTGGCGTTTCTCAACTGTGGGTTGATAAAGTAATTTGTTGTGTCAACCTGGGAAAATAATTTCCCCTTTCTGGGCCTCATTTGCTTTCTCTGTCAAGTTGGGGAGCGGGGTACAACTTGCACTGTATGGTCTCCAAAGTTTCTTCTAGATCTGTTTTGTGAACTGGTCTGAATGGTTCTCCAACTCAATTAACCAGTCATTCCACAAATATTTAAGTGAAGAGCAGCTCGGTGTCAAAGGGGTTAGAGCACTGGGCCTGGAGTCAGATGTTTACCAGCTGTGTGACCCTTGGCAAATCACTTAACCTCTATTTGCCTCAGTTTCCTCAACTGTAAAACGTGGAGCACTTACCTCCCAGAACTGTGAAAATCCAACGAGATATATTTGTCCAAAGTGCTCAGCACATAGAATGCGTAAATATGCTTATTCTCTTCCCCCTATGCCTCCCCTTCCCCCCAGGTGCCTAATCTGTACCAGGAACTGTGCTAGATGCTAGGGATGAAGGCAAAGACAAAAGAGTCTCTGTCCTCAAAGACCTCAGGATTGACGGTTTCCTTTTCTTTGCTACCACAGAAAGTGCTGCTAGGAATTATTTGACCTTTCTGTCTTTGACCCTCTTGAGATTTCTATACAAAATCAAGAGAAGATCATTGCGGGGAGAGGAGCTCACAGTGCTTAAGGTGAGTTTTGAAGGAAACTAGGAATTCAAAAGGCTGAAGTAAGGATCAGTCAGTAATTATCTTTTCCTGAAGAAGGCCTTGTTCCTGCCTTCAAGGAGTTTACAGTCTAGAGGAGAAAGGACATGTCCAGGAAAAGATAAGTCACCATTCAAAGTTATCTATGCTATGGTAGTGCGGTGGATAGAGTGGCAGGAAGACTCATCTTCTTGACTTCATAAGACACTTCCTAGCTGTGTGACCCCGGGCAAGTCACTTAACCCTTTATGCCTCAGGTTCCTCATCTGTAAAATGAGCTGGAGAAAGGAATAGTCAGTCAGTTCAGTATCTTTGCCAAGCAAACCCTGAATGGGGACACAACTGAAAATGACTGAACAGTAACATGCCAAGTGGTCCTGTGTCAGAGGACCTAGAAGGAAGGAGACGTGGCTGTGGGCTTGTTGTAGAGGAAAAGCTCTAAGTGCATGTCCAAGGATGGTTCTTGGATCTGTCATTCTGATATAGGTGGGAGAGGAGGGGAGCATGGCCATGGATACAGTGTACACTGTAGACAGAGAGAAAAAAGAGAAGAGAGAGTAGAGAGACAAAGACAGAGCTAAGAGAGAGAAGGGAGAGGTGGGGCATAGACAGAGAGAAAAGAACATAGAGACAAAGACAGAGAAGAGAGGAGGAGAGAGAGAGGGAGTCAAAGAAAGAGGAGAGAGAGAGGAGGAGGAAAGAGGGAGTCAAAGACAAAGAGAGAGAAGGGGCAAAGAGAGAGAAAAGAAGGTAGAGAGAGAGAGACAAAGACAGAGGCAAGAGAGAGAAGGGAGAGGTCGGGCATAGACAGAGAGAAAAGAACATAGAGACAGACAAAGACAGAGAAGAGAGGAGGAGAGAGAGAGGGAGTCAAAGAAAGAGGAGAGAGAGAGGAGGAGGAAAGAGGGAGTCAAAGACAAAGAGAGAGAAGGGGCAAAGAGAGAGAAAAGAAGGTAGAGAGAGAGAGACAGACAAAGACAGAGGCAAGAGAGAGAAGGGAGAGGGGGGCAAAGACAGAGAAAGATGAAGACAGAGAGGAGAGAGAAAGAAGAATGGGGGAGGGTGTGTGGGAGAGTAGACAAACAGAGAGGAGGGTGGTTGCCTACGGGAGTTTCCCTTTTCTTTAATATTGCTCCAGTCCCACAAGGACCCTGTGATCTCAGGCGGTGAAGGACAGGACATCCTAAGCACATATACAGATGCAGCTTCACCTACAGGCAATATGAGGACCATGCTTCCATGGGACATAAACTTCCACTTTTCTTCTGCCTCGGTGGGAAAGCACCGCCCTGATCTGCTCTTTTACCCCATAATCCTTGTGGCCAACAACATCAGTGTTGGGGTGGAATGTAGGGGAGTCAGGAGAGCTGGAGTCCAGCCCCAGCTCTGCCACTTAAGGGACATGTGCTCTTGGTTAAGTGGGCCCCAGTTTCTTCATCTGTACAACAGGATAATAATACTTACCTTACCTCTATAGGGGCTCAAATGGGAGAGTGGGTATAAAAGCACTTTGTTAAATTGTAAAGAGCTGTCCAGATGTAATATCTAATGATAATAATGAATATAATTCTAATTATAATCACGTGGTTGGCCAGGGCCTGGAGTGTGATCTGTGGTCAGGGAACAGTTTTCCATGATAATAATAGCTAACATTTACATAGCACTATGGTTTGCAAAGTGCTTTACAAGACTGATCTTTGTTTGAAAATAAAATAAAATTTAATTAAAAAGAAACACACCCCACCAAAGTGCTTTACTGTGGAGTTAAGTGGCTCAGACCCACATGTGTGCTCATAGGCTCAGACACATACAAACACACTCAGACACACTCTAAGAGACATCCTTGGCTTCTCTCTTTGTTGCTGGAAGCTAAGAAACAGCTTTTATTCCTTGCTGTACAACTTGGACATCTTTGTCACTAAGGAAATGAGGGAGCTTCCCTCCCTTATTCAGCAAACATTTACTGAGAACAGATTCTGAGTAAGGTACTGTGTTAGGCTCTGGGGGAGATATAAAGATAAATAAAATGGTATTGGCTGAGGCAGCTGGGTGGTCCACCATATAGAGCATTAATCCTGAAGTCAGGAAGACTTCAATTCAAATCCAGCCTTAAATGCTTATGTGTGACCCTGGGCAAGTCAATTAACTTGCCTACCTCAGTTTCCTTATCTGTAAAATGGGGACAGTAGTAGCATTTACCTCCTAGGGTGGTTGTAAAGATCAAATGAGATAAGATTTGTAAAGACTTTGGCATGGTACCTGGCACACAGTAGGGCCTAATAAATGCTTGTGTCCTTATTTGTGTCTCAATGGTAGTGGAGGTGGGATTGGACCTAGGACCAAGGACCAAATAGCTGCCAGACAAAGTATAATTTGAAGGTAAGAAGCACTATGATACAGCAGAAGAAGCTGTTCCTTAGGGACCCTATAATCTTAATAGGGGAAGGACAGGACATAGACAGATTCAGAGGCACCTATAGGCAGTATGAGGATTATCTGCGGGACAGGTCAAAGGTCAGCAAAAGTGACCCATCAGATGCATCCTGGCTGTGTGACTTTGGCCGAGTCACATTTCTGCAGACCTCTCAGTTTCCTCTGCTAAAGTAGGATAATACTTGCATTACCCACCCTGCAAGCTGGTTGCAAGGAAATTGCTTTGGAAAGCACTTTAAAACATTCTACAAATTAATCGAAAGTACCATCAGAGAAGTGGACACAAGGTACTCCGAGAGCTCTAAGGGAAGAGAGAGCCCTTCTGGGTGGGGAGATGAGGGAAGGCTTCCTGAAGCAGGTTCTGCTGTTGCTGGGCCTTGAAGGAGGGAGAAGACTGATAACAAAGGCGAGGGATCCCTGGGTCATACATAGAAAGTTAGTAAGGTCCTTGGAGGCCAGTGAGTCCAAGCCCTACATAGAGGTTAGTTGACATGTCCAGGGTCACATAGCTGCTAAGTGTCTGAAGCAGCATTTGAACCCAAGGTCTTCCTAATTTCAAGTCCAGTTCAGTGTCCACTGCATGATATGGCCTCTTATGCGTGGAGGGGAGGGCATTCCAAGCTTGAAGGAAGACGAGATGGGGAGATGAAAGAAGATGGAAGAGACCAAGCGTAGGATGGGGAGGAAGCACCTCCTCTGAGGCCTCTCCTTGCGGCTGGTGAGGAACAGTTGTGAGATGAGAGCAGAATGTTAAACAAGTGTCACTCGTTCCCTGCTGGGCTGTGGCTGCAGGGATTGACTGAGGAACGCTGAGCCGAGCCAGATTGAAGCCCAAATAATCATTGTGTTTGGGCCCTCAGAATACCTCCCCTACCCATTGAGGAACCCTCCTCTCCTCTGGGCAGGGGGGCTAGGGAGGAGGGAGAGCAGGCTACAGGATCCTCTTAGCATTCAGAGGAGTGGTCATCAGCTCACAGACAATGTGATGATGGTCCTGGGAGATGGGGGGGCTTGGGAGAGAAAAGGGGGAGTAGGAGAGACAGAGGAGATGGAGACAGAGAGGAAGGGTGGGGAGAGAGACATGGAGGCTGGAACAAAGAGAAGGAGAGGAAGACACAAGATAGTGATAAGCAGAAAGGCTGGCAGAGAGAAGAGAGAGAGACAAGGGAAAAGGGAGGAGGGGTAAGGTGAGAACAAGAAATTGGAGAGAGCCAAACAATGAGATAGAAAGAATTAGTAACGTGGAGAAAGTGAGGGAGACTGAGAGAGGCGGGAGAGAAAAGAAAGGGACAGAGAGACAAATATAAAGCATAGAAAATAGAATACACACACGGAGAGAAACAGAAAAATAAGGAGAGATAAAGAGAAGGGACAAAGAGAGGCAGAAACAGAAAATGAGAGACACAGAGAAACAGAAGACTATGAAGAGAGGGAAACAGACTGAGAGTCAGTTACAGAGGAGAACCCACAAGAAAAAGAAAAGGAAAGTTGCTTAAGGACAGGGAAAAAAACCCCACGCCTTGGGTCAGCTTGGTTCTCTGTCAAAGGAGTTTCAGGTATCATCTAGGAAATGTGTGTGTTGGCGATAGCGAACGTTCTTCAGGCATTGAGATGGTTCTGTTTTATCATCTCAGCCTAATCCCATGGTCCTGGGATGCAGGGATAGCTGGGATGCAGATCTTAAAGGAATATTGGTACTGATTGGGCCTGCTCTTTTCTCTTTGGAAAAGCCTGCATCCAAACGACTTTAGCATTGCCTGACTGTTTATCCCATATTAGGCATGACCAGACTATTCTTCTCCTCACCTTTCCCACAGGTAGACAGATAGATAAAACATTTATTAAGCAATTGGGGCACAGTGGATTACAGCACTGCACTTGGAATCAAGAAAACTCATCTTCATGGGTTCAAATTCAGCCTCCGAATTAGCTGTGTGACCCCGGGCAAGTCATTCCACATTGTTTCACCTCACCTCAGTTTCCTCATCTGTAAAATGAGCTGGAGAAGGAAATGGCAAACCATTCCAGTATCTTTGCCAAGAAAACTCCAACTGGGGTCAAGAAGAGTCAGACATGACTCAAACAACTCAGTACAATAAATATTCTAGGCACTGTGCTAAGAACCAGTACAAAATACAAATACAAGAGCAAAACAGTCCTTGTTTTCTCAAGAAGCTTACATCATAACAGGGGAAGAAACATTTAAAGGAGATCCAGAAAAGAGGGGCCAGAAAGAAAGGTACTTACTCTGTGAGGCGTAAGGCTGCTGGTGAGAAAATAGATCAGTCTGGAGAGTGAGTTGAGATGGAAGCGTCATGAAAGAGGATTTTGGATTTTGAAACTCCCCTTCAAATTCCTCTCCTTCCTCAGGAAATTTAGTCCTCCTACAAAGATTTTTCAAGTAGTTTTAAAAAATTATATTTTTTATTTTTATATCACTTTAATTTCTGTATGTAATTTGCATGTATATGTATATAATTTCTGTATAGCCTTTGTAACAAAGCATAAAAACATAATTGGGGGAAAAAGACCAATTTAGTAAAACTAATCAACACACTGATCAAATCTGATAATATATACAGAGTTCCATGCTCATAGTTCCCTCTGTTTGCAAAGAATAGTGGCAGGCTTAAGTCCTTATCTTTTCTCCAGGGTAAACTTTTATAATATAATATTATATTATAATCACATAATGTATTGTAATTACACAACATTCCGTATCTAATTTTTTCTTTTCATTTATATTGCTGTAATCATTCTATTTATTGTTTTCCAGGTTCTGCATAATTCACTCTACACTGATTCGTATTTCTTCCCATGCTCCTCTGAATTCTTCATAGTTATCATTTTTTATGACATAGTAATATTCTGTTAATTCTTGTGTCAGAATTTATTTAAACATTCCTCAAACGATAGACGTTTGCTTTGATTCTAGGTCTTTGCTAGCGTAGAAAGTGCCACTATGAATATTTGGGTGTATATGAGACCTTTCTTTTAGGCTATCCTGAGACCTCTTCTCCTCCCCTTCTTTATTATTTCATTTAGTGATCTCATCAGTTTCCATGGATTCAAATGATCCTCTCTGTGCTGGTGATTCTCAGATTCTCTCTCCTGATGTCTAGTCACATATTTCCTTCTTGGACATCTCAAAATGGATGTCCCTATATACACCTCAAATGCAGTAAGTACCAAAAAGAACTCATTATTTCTCATTACTTTTCCCCCTCCTTCCTCCACTTAGAGTATTCCTATATTATAGGTCTTCTCTGTTATAGTAGAGGGCAACATTGTCTTCCCACTCTCCCAGTCCCCCAACATCAGAGTTATGCCTCCTTCCTCATATCTACCCTACATATCCAATTTATTGCCAAGTCCTGTCATTTCTACCTTCAGAACATTTCTCATCTATGTCTTCCCTTTTCCATTCACATAGTTGCTACCCAGTGTAGGCCCCCATCACCTTCCACCTGAACTATTGCCCATAATTTGTCTCTTCCTCAAGTCTCTCCCCGTCCCAGTCCCTCTTCTACTCAGCTGCCAAAATCATCATCCTTTAATTAGGTCTGACCATGTTGTACTCCTACACGACCAACTCCAGTGACTCCCTATTACCTCCAGGATCAACTACCCTTTCAAGCCTTTTACAACCTGACCTCCATGTTGTTCCTCACACAAGACTCTCCATCTCCCGACTCTATGTCTTTTCACTGACCCCTAGGCTTGGAATTCTTTCCTAGCTTGTCTCTGCCTCCTGGTAATTGCCTCCTGACTCAGTTAAATTCTATATTCTGTTGTTTTTTTTAACTTATATGTGTATTTATTTATTTTGGGTAGGCAATTGAAGTTAAGTGACTTGCTCAGGGTCACACAACTAGTAAGTGTCTGAGGCCAGATTTCAACCAAGGTCCTCTTGACTCCAGGGCCAGGGTTTTATCCACTAGGCTATGTAGCTGCCTCCAAATTCCACCTTCTACAAGACATCTTTAATTAAGCTCCCCTTAATTCTAGAGCCTTTCCTCTAAGATTATCTCCAATTTACCCTGTGTCTATCTTGTTTGAACATAGCTGTTTGCATGTTGTCTCCCCTGTGAGACTGAATTCCTCAAAAGCAAGTTCTGTTTTGCCTTTTTGGTAACCCTGGTAATTAACACAGTATCTGGTACAGAGTAGGCACTTGGAAAAAGTTTGTGGATTGATTGGCCATACTTGAACACGTTGAGGTCCATGACTAGAAGCTGTCAGTAAATTGCTTTTAACAAGAGGAGTTGAAATGAAAGAATTTGGGGGTTAACCCATAAGCAAATTCAGTGAGCCAAATCAACCCATTCCTTCTCCCCTTAAGCATCCTGGTAAACCAAGGATTGGTCACATATAAGTTCAAGGGGTGGGGCTAACAAGGAAAGGCTTCTTAGAGGAAATGACTTAACCTTGGCTGGCCAGGGGTCTGAAGAAGGAAGGGTGTGTCCCCTACCATCCCAGGAAAATCCCAGTAGAATTGGTGACAGTTAGAGGTCTGGGATGGAGGTGGAAGGGGTTCCGATACCCTTTTATTAATTGAACAAAGAATCCAAGGTCTACCTCTGATTTTTCTGTGTGACCTTGTGCTAGTCATTCCATCCATCTGGGCTTTCCTTCTCTTTAAAATGAGGGTGTTATACTAGATAATATTTAAGATCCTTTCCAACTCTCATAGTATATTCCTCTCAAATAACCAAGACAAGGTGAAGGGAGCTGAAATTAGAAATGGGGGCTGTGAGATGGTAGATTCTCTAGAGGTTATTTGGCCAGAGGGTGGGAGAACAGTCACTGATTGCAGGCAGAGGGATGAACTGACATGTGAAGGCCCCTCTGCCACTCAGCTTCCAAGTAAAGGCCAAACAATCTTAGTTAATGGAACTAATCCTCTTGGGCTTACTCTTCTAGCTCATTATATAAGTTAAAGATTTCCAGGACTCTTTTGGAGAAGACATGTGGTGAAGCTGTATAATTGGGGCCTGGTTTGTGTAGGGACTGATAAGAGTATGTTCATATTGTGCTGCAGAATTCATTCATTTGTTCATTCATTCATTCCCATTCATTCACTTATTTATTTATTGGCAAGGCAGTTAAGGTTAAGTGATTTGCCCAAGGTCACACAGCTACTAAGCATCAAGTGTGTGAACTCAGGTCCTCCTGACTGCAGGGCTGTTGCTCTATCTGCTGTGCCTCCTAGGTGCCTCGACACAGAAGTCATTTTTTTGAGACAATGGGGGTTAAGTGACTTGTCCAGGGTCATACAGGTAATGTGTCTGAGGTTAGATTTGAACCCAGGTCCCTCTTACTAGGGCCAGTGCTCTAGTCATCACACCACCTTCCTGCTCCCTGCTATAGAATTTACAGAATCTCCCTTGTGGGAAGGAAGTCCTCACCTCTGATTTCATTAGTGTAGTAGATCACTGTTGGTGAGGAAAGTTCCTCCACCAATGCAGATTAATGAGTCATAATAACATGGTAACAATAAAAATAAAAATGTGTCTGCTGTGTGCCAGGCACTGTGGCAAACATTGGGGGTATAAAGAAAGGCAAAGGTCAGTCCCTATTCTCAAGGAGCTCATAGTCTAATGGGAGAGACAACATGCAAACAATTATTTACAAGCAAGCCATATACAGGATAAACCAGAAATAATTGGAAGGCACTAGAATTAAGAGGGGTCAGGAAAGGCTTTCCAGAGAAGGTAGGATTTTAGCTGGTATTTTAAGAAAGCCAGGGAAGCTAAGAGAGTGAGATGGTGAGATGAGGAGAGAGAGCATTCCAGCACTGGATTGAAGTGTGTGTGTGTGTGTGTGTGTGTGTGTGTAGAGGTTATGAAGACCTTTAAAAGTCAAACAGAGGATTTTATAGATGATTCTAGAGGTGATAGGGAGCCTCCGGAGTCATTCAATAACTTACAGTTTTAGAGAGATGCCTAGTCTATTCTAACTTCTGGACTAATGCTCACTCAGTCACTCTATCTGTCTGTCTGTCTGTCTATCTAGTACTATACCATCTAAAAGCCAAGCGGATAATGGAGACTCAGGATTTGAACCTACTTCCTCAAATACCAAATCCCAAGACTTAATTTATTTTCTTACTGTATCACACTGTCATTTAATTTTTCCGAGACTCAGTTTTCTCATCTGTAACATGGGGATGGTAAAAACACCTGCCTTGTGAAAGATCAACTGAGATGATACATGTAAAGTGATTTGCAAACCTTGAAGTGCTATGTAGATGTTAGCTATCTTATTACTATTCATATTGGGTGCTGAGGGGACTGGTATGAATAGAATGTGTGTACATGTGTATAACAGGCGTGGCTGGAGCAACAGGAAGCAGGTGGGGCTTGAGAAGTCTTGGTGGAGCTGGACATTCAAATGCAGTTATTACCTGTTACCCTGAGTATCAGGTTTACCTGACGTGTATTCCATATGAGGATCCTGAAATTCAGGAGTAGCGTAGAGGTGGGAGAGCTTTTCTGATCGTCCTAGTGGATGATTTTCTTTCTTTCCTAAAATTACCTTGTTGGTATTATTTGATTGTGTCTATAGAAACATTTTATTCCCCCCTTCCCCCACCAGAATGGAAGCTTTCTGAGGACAAGGACTTTTTTAGGTTTGTTTCTGCTCTAGATTTATTGCTTATCACGCCTGTCCAAGTCCATCTTGGCTAAACTGCCCTACTTGTTTTCTGTACTCAGTCTTCCATCTCCCATCTCCTTTTGCATAGCTTGTTTCCCATGACTAAAATGCTCATCATCTCTAAAGTTTTACCTTATGGGGGGGAGCCATTTTTGATTACCATAGTCATTAGTGATTTATATTTTGTATCTCACCACTACCCATTAGTAGAATATAAGCTTCTTGAAGGCAGGGATTGTTTTCATGTTTTTCTTTGTATCCTCAATTCCCTTGCACAGTACCTGGCATGTAGTAGGAACTTAATAAATGCTTGTTGAATTTTTCTGACTTTTCGAGTGGCAGGAGACACTGGGATAAGCTCTAAGATATTAAGGTGTGATGAGAGGAAAACAGACCTGTGGAAGGACCACAGGCAGGGATGATGTTGGGCATCTCTGGGCACCCATGTTTTAAAGGGAACTTGCCCTAGGGAGGTGGTGGGAGTTTGGGAGAAGTCATGAGCTGGGTGGTCAAGTTCAGGGTTGAGGCCCCTCTCTCTAGCCCTGGAGTTAGTAGTTGTCTCTCTCTGTCCCCCCAGATCCCTCAGATCAGCTACGCATCCACAGCTCCTGACCTGAGTGACAACAGCCGTTATGACTTCTTCTCCCGGGTAGTGCCCTCGGACACATACCAGGCTCAGGCCATGGTGGACATCGTCCGTGCACTCAAGTGGAACTACGTGTCCACGTTGGCCTCAGAGGGCAGCTATGGCGAGAGCGGGGTGGAAGCCTTCATCCAGAAGTCCCGTGAGGATGGTGAGCCAGTCGCCCCATGGGGGTGTGTGTCTGTGTCTATGTACGTTTGGGGGTGGGTACTTGGGGTAAGAATTTGGTGTAGAATGTCCAATGTGGTTAAAATCTTATCATCTGTGGGTGGACTTACATTTCTTTCTTGTTCCTGTGTTTTTTGAGAGAAACCTTTTGATAATATATTTATGTATCATAGCTATATTCAAATACTCAGATAACAGATTCCTCATAGATTCTTAGAATTGGAAGAGATTTTTGAGGTGATCCAACACAATCTGTTCCTAATCAGGACCTCCTCTAATTGATCCTGGATAAGATAATCATCCAACTTGCCCTCAAAATCCTCTAGTGATGGGGAAACTCACCACCTCTTGAAGTAGTCCATTTCAATTTGTGGTCCCTCTAATTATAAGGATATATGTCCTTACAGCAATCTAAAACCCACCACCCTTCAACTTTCACCCAGTTGTCCATGTTGTGTTATCTGGGGCCAAGCAGAACAAATTCAGTCCTTCTTCCACAATGGTGGCCTGTTGAACACTTGGAAAGATCTAATTCCACTCCATCTCCAAGTCTTAAAATAACTGATATTCTCTTAGAACTCATAGAATCTTCCAAATGGAAGTGACCATAGTAAAGGTTCAACCTTTTTTTTTGGGGGGGTATCATGAACCCCTTTGGTAGTCTATGGTGAAGCCTATGGATCCTTTCTCAGAGTAATGTTTTTAAATGCATAAAATAAAATACATAGGATTACAAAGGAAGCCAATTCTAGTGAAACAAAGATATGATTATTTTCCCATGTAAGTTCATGGGCCCAACCCCCTCCCCCAACTCAGACCTATAGGGTTCTCTGATCTCCAGGCCAAGAACCCTTGCCATAAATATCTAGTTTAACTTCTTCTTCCTTTCCCCCAAGGAATCCCTTTTACAATAGGTGGTTATCTCATTTCTGCTTGAATACCTCCAATAATAGGGCATTCATTAAAGCCATCCATTCCATTATTGGAAAGTTCCGATCATTAGAAAACTGTAATGGAGTGCAAATCTGCTTCCTTGAACTTCCACACAGGGGTCTTTGTTCTGCTCTTGGTGGCTACATAGACTAAGTTTTATCTCTTTTCCTTTTGGTAGCTCTTCAGATATTTGAAGACAGTCTCATCTTCTCACTTATATTTTTTTACTTCAGGCTAAATATTCCTTCAACCAATCTGGGATGGCATGGCTCAGAGTCCTCTCACTGGTTGGACCATCTTCCTTTGATCACCATTTTTTCAGTGTACTTCTGAAAATATGGCATTGGGAACTGAACGCATCACTCTAGATGTGGTCTGACGGGGGGGGGGGGGGGGAAGGGGGGGAGGGGGGGGCAGAGTGCTGAGAGTGTCGACTCTCAGGTTTTGTTCCATAAACCTCTGCAGTCTAATATCCTATTAGCTTCTTTAGCTACTGTGTCATACTGAGGGTTCTTGTTGACCTTGCAGTCTGTCCCATGCCATCTTCAACCACAGCTTTTACACATGAACAAAGGAGCAAGATGAAGTTCTGAGAGCCTGGTTGTTTTTCATCTGAGTTTCTGTCCTCTCAGACATGGAATGGAGAAAGAAAAGGTTAAGCTTGTTGAAGGCAAGGATTGTCTTTTGCCTTTTTTGTATCCCTAGCATTTAGCATGGTGACTGGCACTTAGCAGATACTTAAATGTTTATGGATTGATTGAAGATCAAGGGTAGATGATGGTGTTGATTGAGGTATATTTAGGGCTGCTAGGGAGATGACTTTTGTGGATGTGATGGATAAGCAGCTGGCTGGATGTGGAACTGGGAGTGGTAGGGGAGAAAACAAGCATTTATTGAACACCTTGTATGTACCCAGCACTGTGCTAAGAGCTTTACAAACTATCTTATTCAATGCTGGCAATAACCATATGAAGTAGGTGCTGTTCTTATCCCTACTTTATAGTTGAAGAAGCTAAGACAGGCAGAGGTTAATGTCTTGCCCAGCCACATAGCGGGTAAATGTGTAAGGTCATATTTGAACTTAGGTCTTCTTGACTCTAGAACCAACATTTTTATCCACTATGGTACCTAGCTGTCAGAAAGTAATAGAGGAATTCAGCCAATGGAAAGCTTGGAGGAAGGAGGAAGGATATTGTTGCATCATCCCTACAATGATAGACGTAGGACTCTCTGCTTTCGAAATTTGGTTTGAGGGATTCTGGGAAAGCCCCACTCCCTGTCTGTTTCAATGCCTACAATTTCATCATTAGAATCTCCCACCCTGGATCACAGAATGTAGAGCTGGAAGAAACTTAGGATGCCATCTAAGTGAACCCCCTTCATAATGAGACTACAGTGCAGAGAGGTTAATCAGTGTGTCCAAGGACACACGGTGACTTCTGGAGGCAAGATTTGAACCTAGCTTTTTTGATTCCAAGGGCATTGTGGTTTTCCAGGTCCTCAGATGCCTCCACACTTTGGGCTAAGGTGTTGTTGTTGTAGGGTCTCTCTTGATACCCAGTAAGGGTATCAAGTTAACCCATTCATTAACTCAGCAGGATTCTGAAGGAATTAGGCAGGGAACAGGTAAGTTTTGATGGGAGTCGGGGAAGGAAGGAAATAAAGGAGTAGAATAGGAAAGGATCAGCCACATTAGGGTGCTCTGTGAAGACAGTGCTGTGGCAAAAACATTGCCCTAGGAGCATGAGACCTGGGTTTGAATGCTGGGAAACTAGGAAAATGACTTTCTGGGCCTCTGTTTCCTTGTCTGTAAAATGAGGGTGTTGGGCTCTACAGTCTGTACAAAACTCTTCTGGCTCTGCCATTCTGTATTTCTATTTGGTTCTAGGGCACTGGGTGCCAGGGGATGGAGCCCCGAAGATTAATTTAGCTTCTTATAGTTTTTCCCAAGTGGCGTCTTCCAGCAGAGATACTGGACAGACTTGATACTAGAGGAAGGGAAGAGGGGTTTGCTCTGGAGTCCATAAGCCATGCTGGAGGGAGAGGGGATCAGGGACTGGCCTGGCTATGGCAGAATCCTCCCTTCCTGCATCCAATTTCCTGCCCCTTCATACTCCCAGCAATGCTGACTAACTCTCTCCCTCCTCCCAGCCTCCCTGCCCTAGCCTCCTGACAGCTGATGCTCAGGTCTCTAAATAGCTTAATGTATGCTTCCTCGACCTTGCACTAACGTCTCTCTATATATTTATACCTTCACAGCCCAGGATTATAATTGCTTTTCATAAGGACCACATAGTGTCCAAATGCTGGCCGTTGGTAATACCCTGCAGGCCTAATCCTGCTATAAATCTCACATAAGCCCTTTTAATTGTATAGTTGAAGCGGCCTCTGGTTCCTGCAATGAGGCTGGAGGGAGCCCAGGAAGTGGGGCAGTGTTGATGGATGGGCGCAGTTCCCAGCCTCCCCAGCTGAGGCCCTGGAAGGCGAAGCAGAGGAAAAGACAAATCCTGACTTCCCCTCCCCTTTCTCTGGGCCATTTCTCTCTTCCTGAGGCCTACCTGTCTAGACGTGGGGGCCCAAGCAGTGAAAGAGATAGATAAAGCAGATCAGGGGTGTGTATGTATGTTTGTGTGTGGGTACTTCCTGGACTTTACTGAGTAACTGTGGACTGGACCTCCTATCCGTCAGTCTGCCTGAGGCTGAGAGAGACCAAGGTCTCTTCATCTCCCATCCCTTCTCCACCTGATCTGGCCCAGAGCCAGGCAGCAGCCCACTCCCCCGCCTTGTGCCCGGGCTGTGCCCTCCCTGAGTAAACAATAAGCCAATTACCACAGCCCCCGGTCCCTTAAATGAAATTTGATGGGGAGGAGGGTGGGTGGAGACTGGCTTTAGCCCAAATGAAAGACAGAAGGAGAAAAACTGCTGCTCTCTAGATCTCCAAATTGAAATCTGAATTGAGCGGCCGGTAGAAAGGGGCTGATGTACCTTGTAGCCTAATCCCTCCAAAAGATTAAAGATGTCTTTGGCCCGTATATTGTATTGATTCATCTTCTGAAATATAAATCATCTGTGAGCCTCTTGGCAGCCGGAGCAGCAGCATTGAGAAGCTGCAGCTGGAGTTGGGCGGTGGTGAGGAGTAGGGTGGAGGGAGAGGTAGGGTGCTCACCTTCTTGAGGATGAAGGGGGAGCAGCCTAATGAGTAGGGACAACTGACTTGGGGGCCTTTTGTCACTACCCAGCTTGTGAAGGAATGGACTGCTGCCTGAGGGGAGAATGAGAAGGCGGAGGATGGAGAGGAAAAAGGGAGAGGGAGGAGAAAGGAGAGAGGGGGATGGAGAGGAGAGAGGGGGAAGAAATGGGGAGAGAGGGATGGGGGAGAAAGAAAGAGAGGGGGGATGGAAAGGAGAGAGGGAGGGGGAAAGAGAAGAGAAAAGGAAATGGGGAGAGAGAGAGAGAGAGAGAGAGAGAGAGAGAGAGAGAGAGAGGAGAGAGAGAGAGAGAGAGAGAGAGAGAGAGAGAGAGAGAAGAGAGGAAAAGGAAAAAAAAGTACAGTTTTAGCTCTCAAAGGGTAGAATCACTCTTTGGTTAGCTTTGGTTGAACCTTCTCTCATTCAAATTAGGGCAAGGGAGAGAGGGGATTATGTTCCATATGAGAGTCCAGAAAAACCAGGAGGTTATCCCATGAACCCAAGAGAGCTACAGAGAAATTGTTGGCAGCTTAAAAAAGAGAGTCTGATTCGCCAGCAGGTCTGTGATCCTTGTCTAACACATGTAGTGAAAAGAAATTTCCCTGGGTTCGAGTCTTGGATCTGGGCTCTATTGCCTCTGTGTCTTTGGGTGAGTCCCTTCATCATTCTGGGCCTTTGTTTCCCTCCTCTTTAAACTGAGGCTAAAGATCTGGAATGAGTGAATTAAGAAGCATTTACTCAGTACCAAGCACAGTGCTAAGGTAAGTGTTGGGCACACAGCTTTTAAACGTGAGACAGTGGGTGCTCTTAAGGTATTCACACTCATTTTATGAGACAACTCATAAAAAAAGTGTAGCTGCCAGGCAGATGCAAAGGCCTGGAAAGTTTGGGTACAGCCAGGGGCAAATGGCGCGTCACAAGTTACCTAAGTTGACCAGATGACAGTGCTGCTAGACTGTGGAGCCTAAAGGCAGGGTAGATGGTGAGGCCTGCTGGTCTCCCAGCTCACCTGAATGGCAGGGAGATGCTGACCTACCTTTCAAGCCCTGTGAGGAGTCAAACAGTTCAGATGAAAGAGGAAGTCAAAGGGGAGAGTGCTCCCCAATGGTGGTGATGTCTCTCTGGATGGGTTCTGAGATGGCAAGGAGGCAGATCTCCAGGCTCCCTCGTAGTTCTAACATTTTGTGTTTCAAGATTCTTTCCAGCTCTGATAATCCAAGCTTCGTTTTCTGCTATTCTAGCTCCCAAAGTGAGCAGCTAGATTGCACAGTCAATACGGTGCCAGGCCTGGAGTCTGAGAAGACCTGAGTTCAAATCGTGACTCAGACACTCTTTACCTTGTTTGCCTCAATTTTCTTATCTGTAAAATGAGCAGGAGAAGGAAATGGCAAACCACTCCAGTATCTTTACCAAGAAAATACCAAAAAGTGTCACAAAGAGTCAGATGTGACTGAAAACGACAGAACCACGACAGTTCTAAGGTTCCTTCTGGTTTTAAGGTTCTGTGTTCTAACATTCTCTCAGCTGATATTCCAAGCTCTGATTTCTGACATTCTAAGCTCCAAGGTCAATTCTGGTTCTGACATTTTGTGTTCTAGCATTCTATATTCTCCAGTCCTTTCTGCGTCTGTCACTTTTTGATTACATTGATTTTCCTCCCGTTTTATCCGTCTTAAAAGAAATGCTTTCTTGATAACTTTTCTTTACATTTCCATCTTTTCATCTCTACTGCTCCCCCCATCCCCCAAGACTGACCTCTTTCTCTTGGCAAAGAAAAACAAGCAAAGGTTCAAATCAGGGACTGCATTCTGTCCTTGTATACAATAGTCTGTCCCAGTAGTGCTCGCTCCCTCCCTCTTTGCTGTGAAAGGGGAGGTGGATTTCTTTTTCTGTCCTCCAGGACTATTGCTAGTTTTTCTTTTTAAATTTGTATTTCTATCTCCTGCTTTTACATCTCTTTCATCTCCAAATATATCTCTTCCCTCTCCCCATAACCACATAACAACAAAAAAAGAAAAATAAAGGAAAGAAATGCAGTTCTGCAAAGCTAACCAACACATCCGAATCTGACTGCATATGCAGCAGTATATCTCATACAGGTATATCATAGAATGTTACCTGCTTTTCACATGTATAATGGGTCATATTGCCTGCCCTCTCAGTGTGTGGGAGAGGGGCAGGAGGGAAAGAAAGAATTTAGAACTCAAAATTTAAAAAAAAATAATGTAAAAACAAACAAATATATCTGTATCTGAAAGAATATTAGATCCTGGAAGGCGAGGGCTTGTTCATTTTTGTCATTATATCCCTAGTGCCTATCATGGTGCAAGGCACATGGGAGATGCTTATGTTGATCTACTATATTATCCTGGCACTGAAGGGCTATTTGGGACTTAGAGTGGGATCATTGTTGGGATGGGTAGGTAGGTGGCACAATGGAAGAGGACTGAAGTCAGGAAGACTCCTTTTTCTGAATTCGGATGTGACCTCAGACACTTTCTAGCTGTGTGACTCTGGGGAAATCACTTAACCCTGTTTGCCTCAGTTTCCTCATCTATAAAATGAGTTGGAGAAGGAAATGACAAAACACTCCAGTATCTATGCAAAGAAAACCCTAAATGGAGTCAGGAAGAGTTGGCCACAACTGAAAGGACTGAATACCACCAACACCGCCACCACCATGGTTGGAATCAAGATGGCGGCACTATGGAGGGTAAAGGATGCAGAAAGGCTGCAAGTATGTTCATTCATTAATCTGGTTGGTTGTTATTGGGTGCTTGCCCCACATTTGATGTTGTACTAGGTGCTATAAAAGCGAGACAATGATATCCCTGGCCCCAAGCAGCCTATAGTCTAGTAGAGAAGATGAGACAAGTCCCACAGCTCAATAAACAAAGCTCACCTTAATTAACACAGAACTTCTATCACTGTATAGCCCTTTTACATCCATTATCTCACCTAATATAAACAGGAGTCAGGATGACCAGGGATTATTACACTCATTTCATAGATTGTGAAACTGAGCCCCAGAGAAATATAGACAGTTGACCATAAGGCCTGTTGGTTAGTAAGTGGCAAAGCCAGGACTGAAGTTTCTTCTCCAAGAGGTCTGTCTGAGAGGTTTAATGTTCCTCCCCCAACACCAGGCAGCAGGTGAGGCCCATCTTGTCTGAGAGAAGAAGGCAGTAAATGCTTAGAAGTCTCTGTTCATTCCTCCTCCTAGCCAGGGCCAGAATCTTGTCTTTTGGGTAACTTGGTTGTAGGAAATTGCCTGTGGGTCACTGAAGTATGTAGCCCAGGGCTGGATCTTGGCATCCAGAGACTAGAAGGGCTGATCACTGAGTGGAATTAATATGATGATAACTAATAAAATTCATATTTATATAAAACTTTAAGACATACAAAGCACTTTATGTATGTTATCAAATTTCATCTTCAAATTGAAGATGGCAGTGTGGGATAAGGGTAGGATTTGGACTCAGAAGACCTGATTTTAAATCCTTTATTACCTGTGTGTCCCCTTGAGTATGTCACTTCTGCTTTAGAGAAGGCCTTAGTTACCTCATCTGTAAAATGAGGGGGTTGGTCCAGATGACCTCTGAAGTCCCTTCTCTCTCTAACCTAAGCTTTTGTCAGTCCTGTGAGGAAAGTAATATTATCATTCCCATTTGATGGATGAGGAAGTGGAGGCTCAGAATTATGTAACTAATGAATACAATAGGCAAGGTGTGAACCTAGGTTTTCTTGACTCTTAAGTTCATTGCTCGTTATGTTTCCACTGGAGTAAGAGTTTAAATATGATTCATTAAATGAACTCTGGGTTTTAACGAGCATCCACTAAGAGGTGGGGTAGTAGAATAGAAAGGGCAGTGGATCTTAGGACCCACATTCAAATGCTGTCTCTGTCACTTCACTATGACCCAGGAGAGTAATTTAGCTTCTCTGGGTCTCAGTTTCCTTATCTGTAAAATGAGGGGGTTGGCTAGATGGCCTCTGAGCTCTAACTCACAGGGAATTGTCTCAGCTCATCCCTCTTTTGCTCTTGTGTGCTCAGTTTCAGGATCTGCAGATGAGTAGTAGTCTCCTTGACTCTTGGCATCCCAGAAAAGAATTCTCTTAGGTTCCTCAGGGTCTCCTAGTAAGAACCCTGGATCTGGAGTCAGGAGATCCATCATGAACTACCTTTTTGACACTGGACAAATCACTCTTCTGAGCTGCAGAGAGACCTCAGTTCCTCCTCTATAAAAGAAGATATCGACTTCATCCTTCTTTCAGGACTTCAAGGATCTACAGTTATGTTGGAGTGGAAGCTCTCTGCCCAGATAAAGACCTTAACCCTTCTGCACCTTAGTAGACCATCTCTGTAAGTTGGTATGATCAAGAATTCTTCTCACCTAGTGACCATCATCCCCTAGAAAGAGATGAGCCTTTCTGAATGTAACTAGACTGGTCCTTGTATGATGTACATACAAGACGAAGAATTCTTCTCACCTGAGGGCCATTATCCCCAGAAAGGGATGAACCTTTCTGAATATAGTTAGGCTTGGGTGATGGGCATATAGGACCATGGGATTATGGAATTTTGGATGTAGAACTGGAAGGGGCCACTGAATCCAACAGGTTCCTCACTTAACAAGAACTTACTAAAGTCACAGAAATAGTAAGTGTCAGAGCCCCCAGGCCCGTAGTCAGTAAGGTACAATGGAAACATGACTGGTTGGATAGTCACAAGACCTGGGTTCAAATATCAAGTCTTGTGCTGATGACCTGTGTGACCTGGGGCTAGTCATTCAAATTCTCTGGGCCTGGCTTTTCTCAAAATGAGGACCCCCGAGGTCCTTTTCAGCTCTAGATCTATATGCCTATGATCCAGTTTCAAAATCCTTCTAGACTGGTTGGTCCAGACAGAGCTTGTGCAGTCCAGAGTCAGTCAATAGTCAAGAAACATTTATTAAACATCTACGATGTGTCAGGCCCTGTGCTAAGCTCAGGAGTCACCTCCAATCAATCAAGGAATATTTCTTAAGCACTGATGTGTGCCAGGCACTGTACTAAAGGCTGGGAGTACAAAGAAAAAGCAGTCCTTGTCCATAAGGAATTCAGTCTAATGGGGGAGGTGTACATGTACACATACACATATATGTATAATTAATACATACACATGCATATGTGTGTATGTAAACACGTGGGTGTTCATGTACATATGTACACGTACACATGTGTATATATGCATGCACACGAATGCATATGTGTGCATATATGTATGTTTGTATACGTGCACATATGCACATGTGTATGTATGTGTATATATGTATATGCATTGTGTATGCATATGGGTGCATATGTATATATAAAATAAAAATATCAAAATAAATAAAAATATATACATATACATGCATATATACATGCATACAGATATACATACATGTATATACACATACATACATGATATAGAGATACAGAGTAGGTTGAAGATAACTTTAGAAGAAAAAGTATCAACAGCTGATGGGACCCAGAAAAGGAAGTCCAGGATTCTAAGAGGCTGAGGTGAGGATTGGGCTTGGAGACATGTCACAATTGCTCAGCCTCCATACCACAATGATGCATGAGAAGACTTTTGTGGGGGAGCACTTTCCCTTGAAATTCTCTTGTATCTATTTTATGTCTAGTGTATACATATAATAATAAAAAATAATAGCTAGCATTTTTATAATGCTTTAAGGTTTGCAAAGCATTTTGTAAACATTTAACTTTATCCTCAAAATGACTCTGATAGGCATATATTTGGGCAGCTGGGTGGTGCAACAGATAGAGCACTGGCACTCGAGTTAATAGTTCAAATTCTATCTCAGACACATACTAGCTTAGCCATGTGACCCTGGGCAAGTCACTCAATTGCTATCTGACTTTGATTCTTCATCTGTCAAATGCGGGTACATGTTCTTTTTGGCTCCAAAAGATGCCAGGAGAAACAGGTGGAAATTGTAAAGCTGCCAGTTTAGACTCGATGACAGAAAAAAACCCCAAATAACTTCCTAGCAATTAAAACTGTCCAAAGTAGAATGACATATCTCTTAAGAGGTGATGGGTTTTCTTTCCTTGGAAGTCTTCAAGTAGATGCTGGATGATTACTTGTCGAGTACATTTTTTCAGGGATTCATTTCAAGTGTGAGTTGTACTAGATGGCTGATGAGGTCATTCCAACTGTGAAATGCTGTAATTTTGTGATGCTCTGAGTGTCTCCCCTGCAAGGGAGCTCCTAGCACGGTGCATCTCCACCCCTCAGTGTCTGCTGGGAGCAGCCTACCAGGGGAAGAGAAGCCCTGACTTTTCTTCCGGGGTCATTACTCTGTGATATATTAACTGTGATTGATATTTGGCCAGAGGGCCAAGGATGGGAAGCATTGCAGAGCATGATCAGCCAGTGAGGCTTAATTGAACATCATCAGATGCCACAGGGCAGCTGACTCAAGGACCCCAGGGAAGCTGATCCTGCCATCTAGTTGGCTTAGAGGCCAATAAAAACCTTTAGGAGATTGGGTTGGTGACAGGTCCCCAAATGAGAGTTCCAACACACAAGGGTTGGGGTAGGGTGAACTGAGGCATCCCTGTCTTGGGATGCCCATTCAATTGGGGTTATCAGTCAGGGTGCTAGGGCAAAAGTCTTAGATTTGGAGTCAGAGGATCTGGATTTGAATGGGTTCAGCTACTAATTTGTCTTTCCATCATAGTGGAGGCAGGATTTGGGTTGGCTGCTACTTAATACTTGAGTGACCATGGGCAAATTCCTTAACTTCTTTGGGTCCCATTCTTTCCTTTCTTTTTTGGGAGGGGAGTTGTATTCCCTAAATGATCTCTCAGATCTCTGCCAGCTCCAAAATCTATGATGCTAAGTAAAGCATGGTGCCTTTCACATGGTAGGCATATAACATATATAAGCTCTAATATATTATAAGTTAATTGAAGACAGGGATTACTTTTGCCTTTGTCTCCATAGTGGTTGGCACATAGTAAGTACTTGATAAATGCTTGTTGATTGATCATTGCATGAATTCCCTCTCTGGGTCTGTGTACTAAAAGGCCCTAAGGTCCCTTCCACCTTCTGTTGGTCTAGTGGAAAGATTTTTTGTTCAAAGACTTGGATTCCAATCCTGGTGGTGTCATATTAATTTAGATGGTCTTAGAGAAGTCATTTAACTTTTCTGCCCTCTATAAAATGAGGGGGTTAGACTTCATGGATTCTTAGGTCTCATCCAGCTGTAATGCTATAATCCTACAATACCTAAATAGCAAAGACGGAGGGAAATATTTGAAGTCAGAAGTCCTGAATTTGAATTCCAACTTTGCTTCTCACCACTGGCTTTGGGCAAGTGGTTCTCTGTGCCTCAGAAAATTCTTCTGAGGGGATGAGTGGTCTCTAAAGTTTAAATAATATGATACCTGTTCATTGAGCAGGAGGAGAAGGAGATGTATCCTGGAGTAGTGGTGGTACGGTTTGATCGTGTAGAGTGGAATGGGTCTGTATATGTATCTTTGTGATCACAGAGCTTGGTCACAATTTATGTTCAGATGTATAAGAGCAAAGACACAGGGAGCCAGGAGGGGCCTTCTGTGTCATTGTCTTTTCTGAGCAGCGCCTGGTTCCTGTATAGGTAGAGCAGATGGCTGGCTCCCTTGCAGGAATTCAGGAGCTGGCCAGGCCTCTTTGCTCTTCTGAATCTTAGAGTGCTTTGAACACAGAACACAGTTTTCCATCCTACAATGAGAAAGGAGGTAAAAGATGTAGATATCCTTGGGAGAAGAGAATGAGGAGTTCAGAGTGATGCAGAGGATTCTGGAGCTACAGAATGTTAAGGCCAGAGGAAATTTCAGAAACCATCTAAACCAGCCATTCTCTCTTTTATAGCTGAGGAAATGGAGGCCCAGAGATGCCAGTTACCTTGCATAGGGTATACAATTCATCAGTGGCTAAGGCAGGACTAGAATCTGGGCCTTCTCTCTCCCAATCCAATAACGTTCCCACTTACCTTCTTTCCTCTTGAAGAGATTTGACAGCAGGGAGGGAGAGGACAGAGAACAGAAGGACCTCTAAGGTATTTGGTTCTTTCTAAACCACATTAAAGGTGGTAAAGATTTAGGAAGACGAGACTGGGAGCAGATGAACTCACCTCCATCAGCACTCAGCCCGTTGGTTAAGAAGCATTTATTAAGCTCTTACCATATGCCAGGATCTTTTGTTAGGGGCTAGCTCTGAATAAAAATGTATGGGCATACATGTGGTGTTTGTGCCCATTGGGGAGCTTGTGTGCCCCTGTAAGGCTGTCTATGTGAGGGTAGCTGTGTGTGTATATATATATGTGCCTCCGGGTGGGTGTCCCTGCATGTGTTCAGGTGTGTGTACACAGGCACAGGTGGCCTCACTTGGCAGGGTGAACCTACCGCCATATGCCCAACTGTGACTGTGGCCTTGGGACTGGGGCCAGGTCTCTGCCTGTAGGTTGGCTTTCTTCTCCACTGGTCCTCCTGGCTTGCCCCTGAGGAAAAGGAAGAAATGTGGGAGCCCCTGCTGGGATAGGAGGGCAGTGTCAGGGCTCAGCACCAGCACCCTGGGCTCCTGATTAAACATGAAGAGCTATATTCCTGTCAGGGTGGGAATGATAATGTGAGTCATAGGGGAATGGATGACAGAAGCTGGAGATAGTCCCCGAGAGATCCAGAGAGAAGAGAGGGTATCAGAGGAGAATGCAAACTTTCCTTTGCTGTACCTTGAACAGATTTGTGGGACTTCTTGCCTATTTTTTTCATCATCTTGTGGCCTAATTTTTCAGGTTATCTGTGGGTTTGTAGTTCACCTCTGGGCCAGCATGATCTACATGCATGTATATATGTACATAAATGGTTATATATATATAATATAGTAAACATACATATGTACATACAATATACAATATAATATATACACATACATGTATATATAATATACCCATATATACACAATACATACATACATATATGTGTTTATGTATGTGTACGTGTGTGTGTATATATATAATTTTTTTTTAACAAAGAATTCCTGACTGAGGTTCTGCTGAGGCTAGTGGTGATGAGTGAGGCTGTTAGATAGCTCACAGGGATTGTAGATTTAGAGCCAGAAGGGACATTGGAAAGCCCTTATTTTACAGATAAGGAAACTGAACCACAAAGGATCTTGGGTGTAGCTGAGATTGGAACTAAAGTACTCTGATTCAAATCCAGCCAGTTTGTGTAAGCAACAGTGGGGCATGGTGGGAGGAGTCCCAAAGAAGTAAGTCAGTAGATCCCAGTCCAGATCTGACCATAGACGTTAGTTGTGTCACTGTTGACCAGTCTTTTCTTTAAGTCTCAATTTCCTTATCTCCAAGATGGGGATCATATTTCTCGCTTTGCCTTTCTCATGAGGCTGTTGTGAATACAAAGTAATAATAGATGCAAAATGCTTTGTAACCATAAAACATTGTCTCTCTCTTCTCTCCCCTCTCCTCTCTTCTTTCTCTCCCTCTTGTCTTTCTCTCGTCTCTTCTGTCTCCTCTCTCTCTTCTCTCTCTTTTCTCTGTCTTCTCTTTCCAGAGAGCAAGTTGCAAGACAAATAATTATACATTATAATTATATATATAATTATATAATACATACACACACACATACATACATATATATATATATATATATATTATATTATATATATATATACATACATACATACATACATGGGGAGGTATGCTATGTTGGTTGGTTGGCTGTTGTCCTTTGTCTTCGAAGAGGACCAAAATGACATCACTGTGATAAAGTGAAATTTCAGTGTATCCAACTGTGGCTGATCAGTGTGAGTTCGGAATGATCTACCACAGGTTGGGCACAGATAGTCTGTGTGAATACTTGGGGTGGATACTCCAAATTTGCGCATCCTACATTTACTTTGTGCTGTCTCAATTCTGCTCTGCTCAAAGAGCACAGCACCCTTTCTCATGTGGCCACGCCATGCTGAGCGGTCCTGTGCCAGTATCTCCCATGTTGCACAGTCAAATCGAAAGTTCTTGAGAGAGACCTTGAGAATGTCTTTGTATCGTTTCTTCTACCCACCATGTGAGTTTCCCATAAAATAGCCTTTTTGGCAAGTGTACATTTTGCATTCGAGCAACGTGGTCAGCCCATCGGAGTATGATATGTACACATACACAGACACATATATTCATACATTGTATATGCACCGTATACACACATATAAACACATAAACATGTATATAAACACATGGATATACATATATACATCCATACATATTCATATATCTAGATCTGTCTCTATCTCTATCATTTTCCCCTTTCCACCTATTAAAATTCACCCTGATTTCAAAGCCAGTTCATGACACCTTCTCTGGTCACCTCAGTCCATGAGATTTCTCTTTCCCTTTGGCCATCCCTGGCACTTCTCATGGGTAGTTTTCAGGGGACACTTAACTACATACCAGCTTTCACTGTTCCTTTTGTTCTCAGCTAGACTGTTAACTCCTTTAGGGTTGGGACTTTGTCTTATACTTCTCTGAATTCTCCATGCATATTGGTGCAACTCTGGACCCAGAATTCAGTAAATAGTCATTGAATTGGATTGATGAATGGGCCAGTCAGTTCACAAGTGTTTATCAGTGGCTGCTTTGTACAACTAGGCCTTGGAGGAGATATACAGTTTAGCTATGAATGAGTGAATTGATGAATATTGAACCCTTGTGAGCATCCCTGGTAATTCACTGCCTGGTTTCCCTATCACTTACATGGGAACTGTTCAGCTGGCTCCATCTCATATCCAACCAGCAGCATCTAGCTGAACATTCTCAAGAAAAGGAGAACTGTGGGTGGAGGGGGGCAAGCATAAACAAGAATTTTCCTGGAGAAGAGGACCTTTTCCCACTGCATCTCCCTGGGAATGCCTCTCTAGTACCCAAACCCAGGGTACACTGGGATTCAATGATGGTGAGATGCATCATCTCAGGTTCTTGTCTATGAGTCATGCAATCAGAGTTCACTGAACCAGACAGCCATTGCTACATCATACCTAGAAAGGGTGTCTGAGGCCATTTGACCATGCCCTGTTACAGCGCACTAGACAAATGGCTATGCAGGCTCCATTTGAAGACCTTTAGTGATCAAGAACCCAAGGCTGCCCCTTCCATTTCATAAGGCTCTTATTGTTAAGAAATCCAACAACTTTCACCTAGTGTTCCTAGTTCTAACCTCTGTGCCAAGTAGAACAGATCAAATCCTTTATTCAACAGTCCTTCACATACTCAAAGCTAGCTACCATTTCCTTTCTAAATTTTCTCTTCCTCAGGCTAATATCCTCAGTTCCTTCAGTCAAGTGGTTTCAATTCAGAATCCTAGAAGGTTAGAGTTAGAGGTCATCTAGTCAAACTTATTCATGAATAGAAATCCCACCTATGAAATTCCCCAGAAATAGTCATTCAGCCTCCCCTTGAAGACTTCCAGTGATGGGGAACTCATCATACATCATCACATCATATGTTAGGCTACAGGGTCTATGGCAATCTCCTCCCTTTCCCCTCCTAACCAGCTTTACACTTTGGGATGTGAGACATCCTTTTCCTTTCATGGGTTTATCTCATATTAGAATATAGAATTTTTGGGAAGGAAGAGACTAAATAGATTATCCCAACTCCTTTATTTTACAGGTGAGAAAACTGGAGGCCCAGAGTGGACTGGATTTACCCGTGACCACAGTGTGCATTAGTGACTGAGTTAGGCCTCAATCCAAGGTTTCCAGTCCAGAATTCTCCATTTCATGTTTTGGGATTGGAGATTTAGAGGGTAGAAGAAACCTTAAAAATCATCTCTCCAACTTCGTCATTTTACAGATGAGGAAACTGAGGACATGAGAGGTTAAGGGACATACCCAAGGTCACAAGCAGAAAGTAGCAGAGCAATGATTTGGACCCAGGTCCTTTAACTTAAAATCCAGTGCTCCATCCCTTGCACCTACATGTCACCTTTTCTTCTGCTTGGAAAGGTCAGATGACCTTTCCTCAAAAGCAATAAGGAATAAGCCCCCTTCAAATGATTACAGTTTGGATTAGGCAAAAGTAGAAGGGAGATGAAGAAGGGAATTGAGACCCTGCAACCTTGGCTTATCAAGGGGAATTTCCTACCCTCTTGGTGGAGAGGTTGGTTTATTTTACTGCCAGGAAGGAAGCTCCCTTTCCTCGTTTTCTCACCTGTTCCCACAGCTGCATAATTGGTATTCTGGAGAGGTTTTTTTTTTTGTTTTATTTTTTTTTATCAATCTGATCTCCAAGCAAAAGAGTTTCCCAAGTGGGAACATCAAACTTTGCATTTCGATAGGACCTTCCATCAGAACATCTCAGTGGCACTCAACTGAGCTTAATTAAAGAGGCAGCATGAGAGCAGACCAGGAGTTGGAAGGATTAGGTTCCAGTCCCAACTCTAACAATTTACTATCTGTATGACCTTGGGTAAGGTAGCATAGTTCTTTAGCCTGTAAAATGGAGTTATTAATGCCTTATCTCACTCAAAGAGATTGTTACAAGGATAATCCATTTGAGAGGCTAGACTTAAAGTCAGGAAGCCCTGGGTTCTAATGATTGCTCAGCTACTTACTAAGCTGTGTGACTTTGAACATATATCATCACCTCTCTGGGCCTCAGTTTCCTCATCTGTAAAATAAGTGGATTGGGTTACATGATCTCTAAGGTCCCTACCAGCTCTAAATAATTGAGGCTGTAAGCCTATAATCAAATAGTCAGTCAAGAAACACCAGCTTTGTGCTTTATCAAACATCAGATGCTGTAGTACATATAAAAGTGGGACAAGTCCCTGTCCTGAAGGAGTTTATATTCCACTGCAAGGGAAATGTAATAACTTACATTTCTATACAGTCCTTTTATAAAAGTCCAACTCAAATGTGCCCTCTGCCATGAAACCTTCTAGGATTCCTCTTCCTTGGCCAATCATTTTTGCTTGGACTTCTTATAATGCTTTGCTTTGACCCATCTCTAATGAATCTATAGATCATAGGATTAAAGATTAAGAGCTGAAAGAGACCTATCTAGGTCAATCTAGCCCAACCTCCTCATTTTATTTTATTTTTTTCATCTTTTTAAAAAGTTGATTTATTTATTTTTAGTTTTCAACATTCACTTCTATAAGTTTTCCAACCTCCTAATTTTACAGAGGAGGAAACAGTTTCAGAAGGATTTCAACTGGCCCAGGCTCATACAGCTAATTAAGGGTCAAAGGTGGGATCCAATATTTACTGTTATTTGTGTTTGTGACTCAACTCTACTGGACTTTAAGCTCCCCAAGGGCAGGGACCACACATTCTATCCACACCGTGTCTGTCCTTCAGTACCTAGTAGTGCTATGTCCACAGTAGGTGGTTAATAAATGTTTTTTTTTAAAGGAATGATTGTTGTCATATTAAGGTTTAAGCTTTAAGTTTTACAAAGCTCCTTCCTTGCAATAACCCCATGGGATGGTTACTGTTGATTTTTATAGTTCCCATTTTACAGATGGGAAAATTGAAACTCAGGTTGAATGACTTCCACAAAATCTCACAGATGGTTTAAGTGTTGGAATGTGATTTTGAACTCAGTTTTCCTGACTCCAGATCCAATATTCTTTCCACTTTACTATGTTGCCTTCCAAATGCTAATGTTGCATAAAAGTGAATTGGACCTTCTCTGAACTTGCGACCCTAGGACCAGGCAGAGGAAGTGAGTATGGAACCTACGCCCTTCATTTCAGCATCTTCCAACCACCCCCCGAATATTCCAGCTTTTCTATAGGAGTTCCTACCTTATGTAGCTATCTCCCTGGTCTTAAAGCTAGTCTTCCCAACATACAGATGATCTAACTGAGTCTCAGAGAAGGACACGTCAGCTGGGGTGGTGGTGGTAAAACTTGGCCACCCAACTTGTGAATAAGGGTCTCCCTCATGCCCACCTCAAAATATCTTTTCTCTTCCTAACCCGTCCATCTCTACTACTCCTGTTCCCTGTATCTCTCCCCAAGTCTTGGGTCTGTTCCTGGCTCTAGGAGCTACAAAGAACAAAGAAAATCCTTCTTTCCCCATTGCAGGAGCCCCAAGGAGTCAGAACCTTGTCACTGTGCAACATCAGTGTGAAATATGGCCTTCAGCTCTCTGTCATTCCCCCTGCTGCACGTGTCCCACCCAGGCCTTCGTCCTAAGAAGCTATGATGGTGGAGAGGATTGGGGATGGGAACAGCAGGAAGTCTGTACCTGGCATGAGATTCCCAGAGCCTTTGTCTGGGTGTCCTCCCCTCGGGCATCCATCAGTCCTCGAGTGCTGCTGTGCCTACTGTATGCCCAGAGCCAGCAGGGGGTCGGGGAAGGGTTGGACAGGGGAGATGGGAGGCAGGATACAGAGAAGGAGCAGCTGGTGTGATTGGGTCTGTGCTCTCCAGGAGCTCACAGCCCATAGTAAAAGGCAGTAATTATGAAAACAATTCACATTTGTCTTAAGGTTCCCGATATGCTTTACAAGCATTTTTCTCACTTGATACTCATAAGCTTCTGCTGAGGTAGATGCTGTTATTATCCCCATTTTGTAGATAATGACACTGAGGCTCAGGAAGGTTGAATAACTTGCTTATGGTCATATAGTAAATGTCTGGGTAGAGGTGGAGGAAGGGGACTCTGGGTCCTTCTTTCTACCTTCTAGGCCATATAACCCTCTAATAAAGTGGGAGTTTTGAGATCACTGAGTGCTGGGGTGGTCGTGAGCCCTGGTATCCCAGAGCCTGGATTCCAGTCCCGGTTCTGCTCTGTCCTAGCCTTGTGACCTCAGACAAGTCAATTTCCTTCTCTGTAAAAGGATAGAATTGAACTCAATTTCTAAGATCTTTTCCAGAAGTCACATTCTATTAGATTGTGAGCTACTTGAGGACAGGAGCTATCTTTTGCCTCTTTTTGCCTCCAGCACTTAACACAGTGCCTGACACATAATAAATGCTGTATAAATGTTTAGTATTATTTTTATTATTAATTGTCATTAATCCGCAGCACTTAGCACAGTGCCTGCCACATAGTATGCACTTAATAAATAAATGTTTGACTCATTATTATTGACAAGTGAGACTTTGAGTTAAGCCTTGAACAAAAGCAGGATTTAGACAAGGGGAGATGGGAGAGTTGAGACAGGGCATTCTAGGCCATAAATTAGAATATTTTCATGTGGCTCACATTTGAACATTTAGTACATTTGTAATACATAAGCTATGTGTATAAAACATATACTGCATATGTATAGTATGAGTGTGTGCCATAATGTGATGGAATGGCTCTCGGCTGCTGCTGCAGACATAGAGCTTAGATCCATGTCTTGTCTGTATGACCATGGACAAGTTGTTTAACCTCGTGGTGCCTCTAGGCAACTTTCCAAGACTATACATTACAGACAAGTTAAGAGATTTGCAACACTATGAATAAATTCATGGTTGGACACTTCTCCCCTCCCTGCCCCAAGTATACGTTACATATACAGTTATGTACATATATGTGAGTGTGCACATATTTACACCTGTCATCTCATTTGATCCTTATAATCCTATGAGATAAGGAAACTAAGGCCAAGAGAAATGATTTGTCCATAGCTAGGAAGTAGCAGAACCAGACTTTGGGCTAGGGGCTTCTGGTCCCAGGTGCAAAGCCCTTTCCATCTATCCCATGGTAGCCACCTCTAGGCGGATGTGGATGTACACAAGGCATCAGTGGCAGTGGCAAGGCCCCTTCTGCCTGGAATAGAGGCCAAGCACTAAGGAGGATTAGAGGACAGATGAGTTTGGATAGGGAGCTCTCCACTAGCCTGACTATTTTTAGCCCTCACAGGCCAGTGCTTGTTGGTCTGTTTGGGTCATTATTCTGCGACATCCGTGCCTGGCTGTTTCCATTTGCTCTGGCAGATTCCTGGCTGAGGGAGCTGCCTAAGTCGTTTCAGTAAAATAAAGTTTGTAAGATGCCCCTGTTGTCTCTGCCTCCCATGAATGAATGAATGAATGAATGAATGAATGAATGAATGAGTGAAAGGCAGTTAAGGCAGAAAGGTGCCTAGCATTACTTTGGTGATACAAATACTAAAATCAAGACAGTTTCTGTCCTCCTGGAGGTTAGATTTTAATAGGGAGAGACTATACAGGTAGAAGAGTGGTAACCCAAGGAGGTCAGATGTTTTGATCTGGGATGGTGAGTGGAGTCTTAGGGGAATCTACTAATGCATTCCTTCCAGAAGCAATGATTGTATTGAACTGATTAAGTTTCCAAAGGCTGGATGGCATGTGAAGCATGGTCTGGTTGACCAAGGTGGGCTAAATAGAATGGGCAGCGTATTTGAGTTCGCTTACCAATTATAACAGCTGCTCCCTGCTCTCTCCCTGTGTTGGAGTTCCAAAGCTAAATGGCATAACTTGTATAGGATGTGGTGTCTGGAGGTCCTGAGCTTCAAAGAGTGCTGCGGGTAAGGTGGATGGCAAGATGACAGGGGTGGATAGATGTATGGGAGGTGAGTTCAAGCTGGTGCTCCAGGGAAGGAGAAACCCATTCTTCTTTTGAGTGCCTACCTTGTCTCCAGGTCTCTGCTAGGTGCAAGGGGGTGAGGTAGGGAAAAAAAATCTCCTTTGCTTCAGCTGAAGATGACCTCATCTTTATGTCCTGTAGTCTTATCTCCCTGGCATGTCAGCCCCTCTATTATCTAGGCTGGGAGTGACCTTGGGTGCAGTGAGTGAAAGCGATGGAATGGGGTGGGTGCCTGTTATCTGAGTCATGGAGCAGATGGGCCCAGGAAGTCAATAAGAGAGCTGATAAGGAGCAGCTTGGAGACAGTTGTCATGGCCCTCTTTCCACTGTGGATGCTGCCTTCGCAGATAATCCTCTGAGTTAGAATAAGTCCATCCATCAAACTGCGAGAATTTGTTGGACAGCTACGTAGAGCTGAGTCATAACTAGGGAATTTTTGTGCTAAGGATGAACCTGGAGTGTCAGGAAAGGTGCCCTCGATTGAAGAGGTGGGTGAAATGGAACACCATCATGTAGAGGGGAGACAGAGACTCAAGGTCGCTGCTGGGGAGGACAGATTGGATGGGAATAGGGCTTGTGCCCTCACCTGGCACCATTTCTGGTCAGATTCCTGTTTTAACCAATCATTCTTGTTAACTAGGAACTAGGCTGTGAAAGTAAGGAAAGTCTTGACAGGGCCTGCTAAGTACACTGGGACAAAGCCGTGGCTGTTCCCCTCTCTGTGTGGGGAACAAATATACAACTACAAGGCATGATCCCTGCCCCAGAGAAAGTCACGGTCTAATAATAATTATAGCAATTACTCATTTGTGTGGCATTTGCTTCTCAACAGCTCTGGGAAGTAGGTAGTACAAATACTTTACAGAAGAGAAAACTGAGTTTCAGAGAGGGGCTGGGACTTGCTCCGAATCACACAATCTTCTTCTCCTGACTATGAAAAAATAAATAATTTAATTATACAATGTGGTGTGCGTTAAGGGCCAGAGAGATATGGACAACAGAGTTGTAGAACATAGAATGTTGGAGCTGGCAGGCACTTTACAGATGGTATAATACAACTCTTTCACTTTGCAAATGAGGAAAATGATTTGGGTTAAGTGACTTGTCCAGGGGTCATAGTGTGGCGTAGTATCAGAGCCAGAATTAAAAGCCCCGTGTCTCTGGCTTCCAAATTCAGCACTCTCTCCACTTCATGGTGATCCCTCCTCACAGATGAAGAGACCAGATGTGAAAGGGCTTTTGGAAAATGATCAATCATGAGACAACCTTGCGAGAGCCAATGAGCCCCCGTTCTGGGGAAATTAAGGAAGAAGATTTGAGAAATGGGTGTTTGCCTCCGGAAATCCCTGGATTTGGAGTCAGAACACCTACTCCCCCAAGTCTGGGTCCTAGCTACAGCATTCATTAGCTGAGCAATTTTTCTTCCTGCAGTTTGTATTTAACCTGCCCTTTATTTAATGGCTAGTTTTCTAAGTTCTCCACCTGAGCCCTGGTAAATTTCATTTCAATCTGGTTTTTTTTTTTGTAAGACCATGTCAACCAACCCAACAATTGATCAGCAAACATATAAAGAGAATCCTGATATCAGGAGAGAGTACAGGCCACTGGCAGGCCGGTTTGAGACCACAGAGTGGGAGTTCACTAATGGGGCCTTTATCTAGTTCAGGAAGCAAAGATCTAAAACCTAGAGGATTTCCTAGGGATCTTTCCCCCAAATCCCTGGGAATTTCCTGGGGAAATCCCAACACCTAGCTAATAGCTGGGTCATCCGACTGGGCCAGTCTTGGGCATAATGGAGAAGAAGGTGGTGAATTTATCCCATTTTTTCACCATTCTCTTCTAGTCTACAATGTCCTCTCCCCCGACTCTTTGCATTTATTCTGTGCTCCTTTTCTGCTAAGACTTGCTTTCTGAGGCTGTCAACTAATCCAATTGTAAGATATAGGTGAGAATAACAAGTCAGGGGCATTCCTTTTTTTTTTTTTGATTGTGAGGGCTACGTGAATTTTGTTTTACAATTAATATTAGTAATTGATCGAGCTGTTGGTAATCAGTCATACAACCTTAGCAGCTAGGAAGTGGTTAGGCCTTTCTGGCATACTAGTAATATTCTTTGGCTGAAATCTCAGGGAAGCGGTATTTGCCTTGCCGGCCACATGTTGGTAATTTGAGTTTAAGGAATGGTTTCTTTCAGGAATTTCTGCATGTCAGTAGGGTACTCTGAAAGGTCTAAAAGTCGTTCATGCCCAAAGGAATGCAGTTTAACTTTAGAACTGAATTTCTGGTACTGTTAGACTTGCTGGTAGGGCTAATATTTGGGGGTGGAATAAGGGGAGCCAGAATCATTTCTCCTTAGATAGGGGCATGGGTCATTCAGTTCGGTTCAAGAAGAAAAAATTTCTTCAATGCTTACTATGTATAAGGCATTATGCTACGTGATGGGGATACAGAGAGACATACAATATGGACTCTTCTATCAAAGGACTTACAACAAAGATAAAGGAGGCAGTTATTTTATTTTATTTCAATTTCATTGCTAGCTTTTGCTTTTACATCACATTCATCAACAAATAAAACCCTCCCCACTTCTCTGTCCATAGAGCCTTCCCTTGTAGCAAACATAAAAAGGGGGAAAAAAGCCATAGTTCATCAAAACAATCCATGACTAATATTCCATTTTCATAAACCCCCACCTCTTCAACAAAAAAGAGAGTGGTGCATAGGGGATAGAATGATGAATTTCGAGTCAGAAAGACCTTGGCTCATATCCCTCTTAATAGCTGGGAAAGTTGCTTTACCTCTCTGCCTCAGTTTCCTCATCCTTCAGATGAGGGAATTGGGAGCCCTGGCTTCTGAGGTCTCTCTCTGCCCTACATCTATGAACCTATGAGAAAAGAGGTACAATTTCTTATCTGTGGGGCAAAAGTTGTTCATAATTATATATTATTCAATTTCATTTCTTTTGTTTATTCTGATTGCATTGGTTTAGTCATTGTGTCTAATGTTTTCTTGCTTCTGCTTATTTTATTTTAGTTCTGCCTTTCCATGTTTCAGAGAATTTCTCATATACATGATTTCTTATGGTACAATGATATTTCATACATTTCTCCATCCAGTTTGGTTGGCTTTTACCCAAACAATGGACATAGTCTTTGTTTCTGGGTCTTTGCTACCCCAGTAAGTATTGTTGTGAACATTTTGGTGTGTTTTCTGTCTTTGACTTCTCACTAGCTGGATTATACTAACTAATATGTATATAGTATCTACTATGTGCTAGGCACTGTTCTAAGTGTTTTACAATTATTATTTCATTTGGCCCTCACAAAACTGGGGTGCTGTTATTATCCCCATTTTTATAGATGAGGAAACTGAGACAGAGATTAAGTGACTTGCCCAGGGTCATACAGCTAGTAAATGTTTGAGGTCAGATTTGAATTTGGGTCTTTCTGAGTTTTGGTTAGGCCTTCTATCAGTTGCATCACCAAGCATCCTCTAAGAGGCTGAGGAAAGACTAGGTGATAAGCAAGGAGAGGTGATAAAAACAGTTAGGCAATGAAGGGTTGCATGCGTGGATAGTGATCGCTTGAGAGGATAGCAAAGTCAAAGAGCGTGTGTGTCTCAATTACCAAAATTCTTAACCAAGTATTAAAATGACTATTAAAACCAGCCAGGACTGTGCATGGAAAGGGGAGGCAGCTACTTTGCTGTGATAGTGGAATGGAAGTAGAGAGAGGGTGTGGAACAAGTCCTGAAGAGATCCACTAGGAGGGCAAAGGGCAAGATGAAGGAGCATCTAAGGAACTGGGAATGTTCAGTCTGGAGATGATAACAGAAATACAGTGGGAAAAGTGATGGATTTGGAGCCAAAAGACCTGGGTTCAAGTCCCAATAAATGGTAGATATTTACTATGTATGTGACCTAGGGCAAGACAACCATTTGTGTCTTGGTTTCTTTATCTATAAAAGAAGGAGATAGGACAAGATGGCCTCTAAGAGGGCCTTCCCACTCTAAACTGCTGGTGCTATGATCCATGGGGAGGATCTGATGGCTTTCATTCAAAATTGGAAAGACTGTCCCATGGAAGGTGAAGTAAGCTTCTTCATTATCAGGAGGCAAATTTCAGCCCAATATAGGAAGACCTTTCCAAAACTTAGAGCTTTTCAACACTGGAATGAATTGTCTTCTGAAGTAATGAGCTCCTTGTCTTGAAATGGAAGAGACTGGATACCTTAGAGTGAATTGCGGCACTTAGTGGGAAGTTGGTCTATATCAAGAGTTCTTAACCTAGGGTCTATGAACTTAAAAAAAAAATTAAAAAAAAATATATATTTTAATATAATAACAATAGCCAGCATTTACACAGCACTTTAAGGTTTGCAAGGTCCTTTACATATGCTATCTCATCTTATCCCTGAGAGAGATAGATGCTATTATTACTTCCACTTTACAGAGGAGGAAACTGAGGCAAATAGAGGTGATGTGACTTATCCAGGGTCGCGGAGCTAGTAATTGTCCGACTCAAGTCAAGCACCCTATCTACTATATAGCTGCCTATATAAATCATATTTACCCTTGTCTAGGCAACCTGGAATTCCTTTATGGGTAGAGAGCGTGCTAGCCTGCCATGGTTTTTGTTTTTGATTTTGAGGGGCCATCATTACCCTGCCCTGTGTCTCTGTTTCTCTTTCTGGGGTAATAGATGAGTATTTATGTAAGACTGAATGCACAGGAACATTTAGGGTGTCTCATTGTGTGTGTGTGTGTGTGTGTGTGTGTGTATGAGAGAGAGAGAGAGAGAGAGAGAGAGAGAGAGAGAGAGAGAGAGAGAGAGAGAGAAAGAGAGAGTGTGTGTGTGTGTATGTGTATGTCTTGAGGATATATAGGAACCAGGGATGGATATTGAGGGAGAAAACACTGGACTTGGCATCAGGAGACCTCAGTTCAAATTCCAGCTTTTACCAATTGTGTAATCTTGAGCACAAGGAAATAACTACATCCCCTGTCTGACTCTCAATTTCCTTACCTGTAAAATGGAGATAAAAATATTAGCACTCCCTACATTAGCACTTTCCAACATAGGCTTGTTGGAAAGAAAGTGCTTTGCAAACCTTAAATACATAGGAAAACGTGGCTTAGTATTACTATTTCAAAGGTGGACCCAATGGTTGCCCTTTCCTGCTTTCTGCCTTGGATTCTTTCTGGGATGAACCCCATGGTGGATGTCCGAGTTCTTTCGGGTGCCTTACAAGGCATGGTTTTATGCCCTACTGATTTCATCCAGTTTTCCCAGACTCTGACAACATTTCCTTCTACCACAACAGTGCCTTCTTCCCATCAACTGTTCCAGTCTGTTCTCCTCTAAAAAGACAGATGTGAAGAAGACATTAAAAGCCTCAACCCTTTCACTATCCTCTCTTATTAGTTTTTTCTTCCTGTCAACCACGGAAGCACAATTTTCTCTGGTTCTTTCTCTCTGTTCAATATATGAGAAGATTCTGCCTCCCCATCCCCAATTCCGCTTGCTGGTTGGCAGCTCTTTTCAGGCTCTGGCCATCTTAACCTTGTCTCTATGCTGTCATGCTTTTTACACTCCCCTTTGACTGAAGCAGGAGACCCCTCTCTGACTGTGGATCTGACACTCTGTGAATCCTCTTTAGACCCAATTTACACTTTTGCAAATACTCATCAAAGCACAGACATTTGGAGTTGGAAAAGGGCCCTTCGAGAATGTGGAGTCTAGCTAACACCTTTACGTTACAGGGCAGGAGACCGAGCCCTGAGAAGAGACGTGATTGACCCAGGGACACGTAGCGAGTTTTTGTGGCGTATGCTGGAATTGAACCCAAGTCTTGTGACTGCTTGGAGTAACATTTCCCTTGTGCCATTTGACTTTCTTTGTGATTAGCCAGATTAATCCCCTTGTTACCGACTTGTCTTTTCTCCATTAAAAAAAATGCCAAGGCTCTCAATTGTCTCCTCCAACAACAGCTAGATTTCTCATACTCCTTTGCCTTTCTTAGACTCTTTCCTTTGTGGATTTTTTTTTGCTGGTGCTCTGTGCCTCGTTTGAAATGTGTTTTCTTAAAATTCATTCCCCAGATATCATGGATGGATGGCCCATTTTTCTCTTTTCTCTCAGGATGGGTAGGGGAAGGAAATGTACTTTCATATAGTACCTACTATGTGCCATGTGTGCCAAATGTTTTATAAATATTATGTTATTTGCTGGGCGGTAGGTGCAAGACCAAACACCATCTGCTGTCCCAGAAGAAGGGTAGAGGAAGACATTTGGGAAGTGGGGTGGGGTTTGAATTAGGTTTTAAAAGGCAGGCAGGCATTCAACAGGTAAAGAAGAGAGGGCAAGTATTACAGACATAGGAGGAGAATGAGCAAAGTATTGGAGGCTGGAGACGAATGGGGTGTTTTGGGGACAGAGAATAGACTGGTTTGACTGGAGTGTAGAGTGCGTGGAGGGTAGTCTGGAAAGGTAGGTTGGTGCCAGATAATGAAGGGTTTGAGAGCAGGCAAAAGAGTTTGAATCTTAATTAGGAGGCATTAGGGAGCCCCGGAAGGCTTTCTGAACTGAAGAGTGACATGCATAAAGAAGATTAGTCAGACAGCTGTAGAAGGGACAGATGGTCTGAATGACAGGATAGAGGCAAGAGGACCTGTTAGGAGGCTATTCTAACAGTCCAGGAAAATGAGAATGGGGGCTCGTGTTAGGATAGTGGTCATGGGAATAGAAAGGAGGGGATGGATGTGGGCAATGTTACATAGGTGGGATAAAGAGGAATTATCAACAGATTAACTATGAGAGGTGATGGAGAAGGTTTAGGGGGAAAATGAGCTCAAATATGGACATTTAAAAGCCATGCAGATGGAGGTGGTTTCTAGGGAGTGGGAGAGGCTAATCATGACCTCAGAAGAGAGGTCAAGGCTGGAGTCAATTGATTATAACCTTTTCTGCCTAGAGGTAGAAGCAGAAGCCGTTGTGTTCCTGTAGGGAAATGATGTATGGGAAGAGGACCCAGGCTAAACTCTTGAGAACACCGCATTAAGACCTTGTAGGACTGAGCAGATGAGGCCCTGTGGAAGGGGACATAAGAATGCTTAGAGAAGGACAGCAGGGCCTGCAGCAGGTAGTGTTCCTGAAGCTGATGGAGGAGGAGAAAGAGGAGAAGGAGGAGATTAGGAGTAGGAGAAAGTGGTGAAGAGGGATGGCAGGGCTGTGGGGCACCTGCTTTTTCTGAGGCTGGTAGGAGGCTCACATTCCTATATGTATGTAAGTGTGTGTGTGTGTGTGTGTGTGTGTGTGGTCTGCCAGGCCACACTCCACCCACCAGCTTCCTAGCTGTTCTCTGTACTTGACAATTCATTTCCCATCTCTGTGCCTTTGCAAAGGCTGTGTCTGCTTCATGCCTGGAATATTCTTCCCCTCATCACCACCTCTTGATGTGACTCTCAACTCAGCTTTCGTCTTCTTAAATAAGCCTTTTATGATTCACTCAGATTTCGGGATGTCCTCATCACTGTCTATTTAGTTTGTATATATCTTGTATTTCCTTCTCTGGGCACATATCGCATCTCTCCCTTCTCTGAGGGCAGGGACTATCTCACTTTTCCATTATAACCTCTCAACTACTACAATGCCTGACTCCTTGCCTTCAAAATCATCTTTTATCTGTATTGCATTTATTTTTGTGGAACAATTACATGGTGCAGTGGATAGAGTGCCAGGCCTAGAGTCAGGAAGACCTGAGTTCAAATCCAGCCTCAGACACTGACTAGCTCTGTGACCCTGGGCAAGTCACTTCACCCTGTCTGCCTCAGTTTCCTCATCTGTTAAATGAGCTGGACAAGGAAATGACAAACCAATTCAGTATCTTTGCCAAGAAAACCCCAAATGTGTGTGTACATATATATATATATATATATATACATATGTGTGTGTGTGTGTATGTGTATATTTACTGTCTTAGCTAGACTATTAACTCCTTGAAGGTAGAGATGGATTTGGCTTTTGTCTTTGCATTCCTAGGGTCTAGTATACTGCCTAGCACATAGCTTGTCCTTATTAAATGCTTGCTGATCAATTATAGGGACTTAACAAGTGCTTGTGGATTAATTGATCACTCAGACACAAGTGCGTCCATGTGTATACCTTATTGTAGGCAGATTAGCACAAAGGGAGGAGCATTTGTTTCAAAGTCAGAAAATCTGGGTCCTAACCCTCATCTCTTCCATTTGCTAGTTAGCCCTGTGATCTGGAGCAAGCCATCATTAACCTCTCACAGCCCCAGTTTCCTCAGCTGGAAAATGGGCTTAATAATGCTTGCCCTCTCTCACAGTGGTCATTGGATCACAGATTTATAGTTCTAAGTGTTCTCAGAGATTACCTAGTCCCAACCCCTCATTTTACTGATAAGGAAATTGAGGCTCGGTGAGGTTTAGTTTAGAGGTTTAGACTTGCTCAAGGTCACACAGGTTTCAAACCTGGGTCGTTTGACTCCAGATCATTGGACCTCTCATCTGTTTTTGGGAGGAAAGATTTTACAAAAATCCAGATGTTGGACAAATCTCTTTATGTCTTTGAGTCTCATTTTCCCCTTCAGGAAAAAGAAGGTGTTTCCTAGTTGTCCTCTAGGTCCCTTCCAGCCAGACGATTTGATTTTTGTGGTTATGTGACCCTGTCAAACTGGGAATATGTAACTAAGATGCTTGCTTACCTGTGTGACCTTGGGCAAGTCACTTGTCCTGTGGGTCTCAGTTTCTTCCTCTGTAAAACCAGAGCTTGGACTGCATGACCTCTGAGGCCCCTTCCAGCTCTGGAGATGGATTTTAAGTGCATGTGATTATATATGACTAGAACTGTGTCAGTGATATTGTATGTGTGTATGACAGGCATGATGGGAGAAGAAAGCATTCAGGCCATAAGGCCCCTGAGGGGAGACAAGATTAGGATCCCCAGGGCACTAACCAGCTCCCTGCTTTCCCTCTGCTGCTCGGATTTCCCCTGTACTTCAGAGGAGACAGAGGGGCAGAGAAAGGGTGTTTTGCAGCATCCTGAGTGCAAGATGGTATGTGATTAAGTGCCTAAGTGAGTGGTGCAGATAATGAGGGCTGTGGGAGCGGAGAGGAGGAAGGAGCCGTGTGGGCTGAAACAGTGGAGGGATGGGGGAAGTCTTGTGGAGGATGGGGCCTGAGCTGGGCTTGGGTAAGAGGGACCACAGGTAGTCAGGTGGGAGGGGGATCAGCACCCTCCTCCCTACCACTGAACCAAAGTGCTTTAGTACATAGGACATAGGACCTGAAGTCAGGAAGACCTGAGTTTAAATATCCCCTGATACTTGTTAACTGTGTGACTGCAGACAGATCACTTAATCTCTCTGTGCCCTAGTTTTCTTATCTGGAAAGTAAGAGATTTAGTCTCAATGGCCTTGAAGGTCCCATTCAACCCTAAGTCTGTGATTCCTTGATCTTATTTCATATGACTTAAGGAGGGAAGGCTTTTGTTCCTGGCCAGGTTTTGATGACCAGGATTTTCAAAACTGGAGAACAGGGTCCTTTCTCAGTGTGGATAGAACCCTTTTCCAGGCTCAATGAGAGATAATAAAAAAAATTAAAGTCAGATAGATGCCCGTGACCAGAGTGAAAAGATGGCCGGAGGGTTTTTTGGTGAACTCATCAAAGATCTTTGGGTTCTAGTTCTAGTCTCTGTGGCAGAGAATAACAAGTCTACTCTCTCTTCCACAGATCAGTCTTTTAAAAATTCTCTCCTGTTCCTTCCTAACTTTGCTCATTTCTAGGCTAAGCACCCCCATTTCCTTCATCTTATCTTTGGGTGCCTTGTATGTGACTACCTGATTCCCAGCAGGAGCACTGTGAGGCAAGCCCTGGATTTGGAATGAGAAGACCTGGGTTCCAAAGCTCCCTCTGCTACTTCTAAGCTGTGTGACCTTGGACAAGTTTCCTAACCTCTCTGGGCCTCATTTTCGTCATTAGAGTGTTGGTTTCTTTCAGTTTCTGTGGTCTGTGACCAGGGAATGTCTGGGGGAAGAGTTTCAAGAACAGTCAGAAGTTTCTGTGATAACAGAATGTTTTGAGAGGCGCCATCTTCTCCTTTGTGAAAACAAGTCTCTAGAGATGTGTGGGTTTCCTTAGGCCTTGGGTCTCAATAAGTGGATGTTTGTGGGAAAGAGAATCTCCTGGTACTTAGTCCAAGGGGAATGCCTCCCTTGAGAGGGGCCTTGGATGAACAAGATTCCCAAAGCAACTGTGCTTTTCAAAGCTGCACTGGGGCTATCCCCCTCCCCATTCCATTGTACAGTGTAGTCCTGTGGGGTAGATAGGGTTGGGTTTATAATCCCCATTTGACAGGTCAGGAAGATAAGGATGTGAATTTCCCCAGGGTCACTCAGCCAAGTTGGTAATAGAGCCAGGGCTAGAGATAAGTCTTTTGACTCCCAATCCAGGGTTTCTTCACTGTATGCGTGTGCGTGCACGTGCATGCATGTATATGTATGTATGTGTGTCTGCATGTATGTGTATACTCAGCACCAACTTCTGATCAGCTGTCATTGATGGGCAGCTTAGCCTGAGGACTATAGGAATCTCACTGCCCCTCAGACCCCTGGCCCTTTTTCTAGTCTGACTGGAAGGGAGCAACCCCTGTTGGGAAGGGGTCAACCACCCTCACCAACTGCCACCAACAGGACCAGCAGGTCAGCCTAGGCACCCAGAAGGAGAGACAGGATACTATATATATATGATGAGGAACTAGCTTTCCCTCTACCTGTAGTACACACAATGCAAATTTAATATGTAATCAGATGATCACAAGTAGTTCTATGTTCTTAAGGTTTTTTTTTTTTTTAAAGAGAGTACTTGCTTTGGCAGCACATATACTAAAAAAAAAAGGAAAGAAAAAAGAAAAAAGAAGGAGCACAGAGCCCTAATTATATGTTAGCTTTAGTATAACTATCTTGAGGACAAGGATTAGGTTCCATTACCTTCATATTCCTGGTACTTAGCACCAGTGCCTTACACTGAGTAGGTACAGAGTAAGTGAATCAAAATTGAAATTGATTTGGACTGAGATAGGCCAATCAAAACACGTCAACTGCCCCCCTCCCCTCCGATTCCAATGGGGACAACCCAGGACCTTGAGTGCTCCTCAGACCACTGACCCTGTTCTAGGCTCAGTTCCCACAGGCCTTATTCATGGAAGCAACTTCTTTGGAGATACTAACTGGCAACTTCCTTACCAAGTACCACGGCCCTCATCTCCTCTTTTGTTTTTATTGGTGAGTTGTGTCGGACTCTTTGTCACCCCATGAACCTCATCTCTGACTGAAAGAAGGCTGGAGTCGAATTCATTCAAGGCAAGACCTGTGTCACTTGCCCTTAAATTTCATGGTCCTAGCATAGAACTCTACATTTTTATCCTCCACTATCTCCTGAAATCGGTACGGACTCGTGATCATTGCTTCCATGACACTATTTATCCATCTTATCCTCTGCTATCCCCTTCTCCTTTTGTCTTCAGTCTTTCCCAATATCAGGGTCTTTTCCAATGAATCCTGTCTTCTCATTATGTGGATAAAGTATTTAAGCATCAGCTTCAGTATTTGTTCTTCCAACCAGCTCTCTCTCTCTCTCTCTCTGCCTCTGTCTCTTTCTCTGGAGAGAGAGAGAGAGAGAGAGAGAGAGAGAGAGAGAGAGAGAGAGAGAGAGAGAGAGAGAGAGAGAGAGAAGGAGAGAGAGAGAAAAGAAAGTTTTCTCAAAAGTCCATGTCACACTTAACATCAGAAATGGATATGGTTTTATCAGTGGAAATAACATTAAAGAAGATGCATTACCATCTGCTTTGCTACTGTACCCTAAGGACCAATGGGCTTTTCCATCTGATTTGCAGCTAAACTTATGTGCGTTGTCTCCCCCATCAGAATGCCTTGCTTTTCTATTTGCATCCCTAATGCGTAATGATGGGGAAGGGGAAATCTGGACTCAAATGTGGGAAAGTTCAAGGGTCTTTCTTTATGCTTTTCATATATTAAGTACCTAATAAATTCTTTATGTTCATTCATGCATGTATTAATTAAGTAATTGTATGTTCTGAGCCCTCTTCTCTAGTCACAAAACCTTTCTCCTCCTCTCTTCCTGAGAAAACCCTCTCTGGAGACATAGTGTGGTACAGTAGATGAAACGCTGGCTTTGAACCCAGAGGAGTTGGGTTCAGATTTGGGCTCTTTCACTGTTTGGGGAAGTCACTTTGCTTTTCTGAACCTCAGATTCCTCTTCTATAAAATGAGGGGGGTTAGACTGGATCAGCTCAGAGGTTCCCTTTAGCTCTAAATCTGAGATCCTTTGACCCATGGTTCAAGTACCAGGTAGAATGTCATCTCCTTTGTGAAGCCCTCCCTGATCCCTGCAATGGAAAACGATCTTTCCCTATTTTTATGGCACTTGTCCTTTCCCATAGGATAATTATTTGTGTAAACATCTCCATTCCCCAACAAGTCTGTAAACTCTGAGTACAAAGACTATCTTGGTTTCCTTGTTATGTCTTCTTTCACCCCACGTAGCAGCCCCTTGAGCAGACTTTTGAATGGCTATATATGTATTTTGCACATTTTTCTTATTCCCTCTACCCTAGTAGGTTGTAAACTCCTAGAGAGCAGGAATGACTTTGTTTTCCCTTATGTTCCCAGTGCCTAGTTTGCTGCCTGACATACTTCTTGTTATTTAGTTCTGTCTGATTCTCTGTGACCCCATTTGGCGTTTTCTTGGCAAAGATATTAGACTGGTTTGCCATTTCCTTCTCCAGCTCATTTAACAGATGAGGAAACTGAGGTAAACAGGGGTAAATGACTTGCCCAGGGTCACATAGCTAGTGGGTATCTTGGGCCAGATTTGAGTTTCAGTCTTCCTGACTCCAGGCCTGGTGCTCTATCCACTGTGCCACTTAACTATACAGAGTAGATGCTTCATAAATGTTCACTGAATAAATAAATAAATGAAGGTATAATACTTGATGTTCTAATTTGGAGAAGAATAAAATGTCCTGGGAACTGGGGATAGCATGAGAGATGATAGGGAAGGAAGAAAAAAGACAAGGAGAAAGAACTAATGACTTTAGAAAAGGTTATTCCACAGGCAATTGGACTGGAATCTCAAAGAGAATTCTTAAGTAAACTGGAGAGAAATTCAGCCTGAGTGAGTGACCTAGAAAGAATTCAGTCCTTCTCATTTGTATGCACCTCATTCTCTCATTTGATCCTTCTGGTAGTAGCCAATGCAGTTGTCTCCATTTTACAGACGAGCAGACCGAGGCTAAGAAAGGGAAGTTACATTAAATCACACAGTCAGTAGGTGGCAAGTAGAACTGAAATTGGCACCCAGGTCCTCTAACTCATGGTGTTGCATTCTTTCCTTTCTCAAGGTCTAACTGCCTTAGTACTCCTCAGTTATATTCGCCTGCCCCGTAAATGGGATACGTCTGATTGCTTTTAATTTAATTTTTTTGTGAGGCAGTCAGGGTTAAGTGACTTGCCCAGGGTCACACAGCTAGTAAGCATCAAGTGATGAGGTCAGATTTGAACTCAGGTCTTCTGACTCTAGGACTCTATCCGCTGCACCACCTAGCTGCCTCTAATAGTTTTTATTGATGGTTTTGCACTCTGGGACATGGGCTTGGGTAGAAGTTGTCAACGGGATGAGTCACAAGAAGTGGGGCAGGAGCTAAGCTACCAGAGAGTTTCCTCAAGTCCCAGGAGCAAATAAATGCAGGAGATAACAGCATCTCCATTTGTCTATGATATAGGACTCCAGGCTTGGGGGAATGAGATAAAGTAGCTCCGACAAATTCTCTATGAGGAATCAGTCCATAGCTGGTGTTGCAACATCCCCATTTCCTCTCACCCCCCTACCCCTACTCATGTTCATCCTTAGGATGATCATAGATGAGGGTCAGGGAAGGGCTGGTGGCAATTATAATAGAGAGGCGGGTTTCCCCCAGTGATGCCTGTAGAATAGATCCAAGAGGAGCATGAAAATAACATCATGGAGAAGATCTGTAGGCTCAGCTGTAAATTCTGATCTATTTCCTTCTGGGATGTTTATTTCACTTAAAAATTAATTTCTGTTGATACTGCTTGTTTTAAACATATATTTCCTTGTTTTTAACATGTATATTTAATAAAATATACATTTCCAAATGTATTCCTTCCCTACCACTCCCCAGTGAGCATCTCTTGTAATGTAGGACAAAAAATAAAGAAGAAAGAAATGTTCAGCAAAAGTAGCATCAGCCAAGTCTGACAGTGTATATGCTGTCTCACACCCATAGTCCTCCGCCTCTGCAAAGAAGGACATTTCTTAGAGCCAAGCTCCAGTCCTTTTGGGGCCATTTCTCTCTCTGCTTAGATCCCTCTCTGGTACCCCCTCTTCTAGCCTTCATCCTGGGCCATAGCAGGTGTCTATTTTTACTTTCCTGAGTTTGGCCAGAATCTAGAGATGGACATTTGTTTTTGGCAGATTTTCTCATAGTCGGTCACGCAAGGACGATCCTCGTATAACATTTTCTTTGGCTGATTTCAGCCCCGAAGCCCGTGTTCGCTCAAGCACACATCTTGCTTGGTCGTCCCAGAGCGTTTGCTCACTCAGGCACACAGCTGTATTTGGCTGCACACACGTTTGCTCACATTTCTGCTTGGCAATACATATGTGTTCGCTCTGCTGGGTACATGTTCATACTTGGTTATACAAGATATTCACACGGGAAGCTCCAGGGAACAAGATGAGACAGTATATCGTTAAAATACTAACCTGTGTGGCAGGTAGTATGAGTTCTGCTGGAGTGTGGGAGAGAGGGAGGTCTCAAAGGGCTTTGTGGAACTAAGATCTGCACTAGGTCTTGAAGGCTGGGTAGACTCTGGGTAAAGGAGCAGGAGGGCATTCTGTATGAATAAATTGGAGGTTTAGTAAAGCCCCTCTGATACTGGAGAGGAGGATGGGGGATGAAGGATGATAACAGGATGCCGCCAGCTGCCGGAAACTGCTCATCTTGAGAAGGGTAGCCATTGACATCTGGCACAAAGCATCTGGCCTCTAGAACTCCATTCTGAGTCTCTTGGCCTCCAACCTGGCTTCCCCTTCTGCCAATCACTCCCTCAGCCCCCACCTTCTCTAGCCTGCTATAAGGAGCCCCCTGGGCCTGTTTCAGAAGCAGACCTGCCATGAATTAGCCTCGGTGCCTGAGCTCTCAGGGCAGCTGGTAGGTGTGGAGGGGGTCCATGTCTAGGTAGAGGAGTGGAGGTGGGAGGATGGGAAAGAGGAGTGGGAATGGGAAACACAGGCAGGCAGCAGTGCTGGAGGCTGGTGTGTCTTAGAACCCCTGGGCTGCTGCTCCTCCCTGAAGGTGCTCACCAGTTCATTTGTGAAAGTTCAGAGTGAGACATACTACAGCCCACAGGGCTATTTGATGCAGCAGTGCATCATGTAAAGGTCACAGTATGGAGCCCAAAGGGGATGGCTGGACTGTGAATAGAGTTGAAGACAGGAAGGAGGTCCCAGTGGGTGAGGATGGACTGGAGAATTGAGAGAATTCCTGGAATCCCTGCAGTGAGGAGTCTGTGGGCTCACCAAAGAGCATTTTATTGAATACCTGCTGTATGCAGGGCTTTGGAAAGCTATAAGAAGTAGATGGCTCATTCCTTGTCCTTAAGATGCTTCTAGGGAGAGGGACAGATACTGGATCTGTGATTTTATTAGTGTGGATAGGAAATTCCTTCTAGTAATGCAGACAGGCACCTTCTCTGCAAGTATCATTTTAGAGAGTCATCTCTAACCCTAAGAGAAGTGACTTGCCCAGGGTCACACAACCAGTATGTATCAGAGACAAGGTCTGTGAATTTTTCATCACTGTATCATGCTACCTCTCACACACAGACAGAGCCAGAGTATTTATGAACAAAGATGACATTTATATAGCACTTTAAAAAATTTTCAATTTGCTTTATTTTTGCTTTTGTTGGGTTGTTTCAGTCATGTTTGACTTTATGACACCACTTGGGGTTATCTTGGCAAAGACACTGTAGTGGTTTGCAATTTCCTTCTCTAGCTCATTTGGTGAATGAGGAAACTGAGGAAAACAAGGTGAAGTGATTTGCCCAGGGTCACACAGCTAGAAAGTGTATGAGATCAGATTTGAACTTGGTTCTTCCTGACTCCAGGCCCAGCACTCTATCTACTGAGTCTAGCTGCATTCTCTCATTTGTCCCTCACAACAACTTGGTGATGTGGTCACCTTCTTTGTACCATACTTTTTTGAGTGTATATTGTATCCCCAATGGGACAGAATGAGCTCCCCAGGGAAGACTTCCTGGAAGAAGTAAGAGTTAAGCTGGGTTTTGAAGAAGGGTGGATAGGCTTTGAATCAAGGGGACTGGGGAGAGGATTCTAAGTGATGGGACAGACATAAGTATGGGTATAAAGATGGAAATGGACCTGGCTCATATGGGCAATGTTGGAGGGGATGTCCGGAGCTAGAGGAGAGAGGTTAGATACAGGAGTGGGATAAGGTACCACCAGAGAGGAGGGTTGGCGCTTGGTGGGAGGGAGGGGCATAAAATGCCAAATCAGAAATCTGGGCCTTATTCAGTAGGCTGTGGGGAACCAGGAAGAGTCCTGGAAGTAAGATGATCAGAGCTGTGCATTAGAAAGGTGATTCTGGCAAATGTGTGAAAGATAGACCAGAGGAAGAGATGCTGGACATGGGGACAAGCTCTGGTGATAATTCATACATGAGATGATGAATCCTGAACTAAGGGAAGTGAGTCTGTGTGGAAAGGAATCTTAGGTGGGGGGAGGAATTTTGGCCTCTGCTTGACTAGGTTTAGTTCAGTTCTGGAGGTGGGGATTGCATCCTCCCCTCGTCTTCCCAAGGTAGCTCTGTTAGTGTCTGGACTCATCTTACTCATAAGTAGAATAAACCTTCAATTGAGATGTGTTGAGGAAGCTCCCCTACTCCAGAATACGTACCTGGAATCCCACCAGTAGAAATGTATTCCTTTGGGTTAAGCATTGTCTTTCCAGGCTTCTGAAAGGGGGGATCCATTTAATAATATCTCCTGAGAGGGGAACACTTGATGAAATAATCTACTAATGTATAGAGTACTATGAAGTTGTGACATCAATTTTTGAGGGTGAATGAGTTTATCAGACAATTTCCTCCCTGAGGGAGGTTTTGAGAGCATTCAATGGGGAGGGATAAAGAGGGACAACTTTATTATTTAAAAAAATACATATTTTTTTACATCATCTTCATTTCCAAATATATCTCTCCCTCATCCTCTTCCCAGAGGGCCAGACCTTTTAACAAAGAATAAAAAAGAGAGAAAAGATGAAAAAAAAAAGCATTTCAGCAGAACTAACATCTTTACTGAGTTGCACAGTACTATATATATAATATTCCACACTCATGGCCCTCTACCTCAGCAAAAAAAATTTTTACAAAGGAGATACATTTTCTCTTTCTCTTCTATAGGACCAGCCTGTCTATATGTGTCTGTCTTAGCCCTGTCTCAGGCTAGAATTTCCAGGAGTGCAGTACCCAGGCCATATCTAAAACTTTCTGTTTCATTCTGGCCTAGTTTAGTGTTTGGTACACAGGCATTTAATAAATGTTTTGTGTTGTTCTCCCCTTCTCCCATGAAACCTTTCTTCCATTCCAAAAGAGGAAATATGGGCATGGGAGGTATTGCTTGGCAATTGCAAAGACAAATTCTATAACTTCATAATTTGATCCTTTCTTGCCAGCCTTACTTCAATCAATCAGTTCAGAAGGATGCATTAAGTGCCTACTGTATTCCAAGAATGTTGGCTAAGACAAAAATTAAGCAGTCCTTGTCCTCGCCGTAGAGCATACCCATCATTGGGCAGCCTTATCTTGCTCAGTTCCCTCTTCCTATGTTTCTATCTGCATCCATCCTTCCTCTGGTCTCTGCTGAGTCAGATCTAGACCAGATCCACTGGTTGGAGGAGGTAGGGAGGAGATTGTGTGGGAAGTTCAGGATGGTTCCTTGCCAAACACCCGGAAAATGTTCCTCCTGAGTGCAACCACAGTGACCTCCAGAGTTAATGGAGTCATTACCACTTTACTCTGCTCAGTCCCAGGGGCACAGCCTGGGGGCTGTTGGCCTGGGCTGGGGCCAGGGATAGGAGAAGGTTAGTTGGGGAAGGATATTGGCTTTCATTTTGGAGGAGACCAGGCCCCCAGCTGTTTTCCAGCCTGATGTAGTAGAAAGGGTCCTAGATGAGAAGTCAGATTGGGTTTAAAAATCATAGAATCTTTGAGGCAACCCTGATGTATTTGGGGAACAGAGAAGTCCATAGGATCATAATTCTGAGCTTGGAGGGACCTTAGAGGTGGTCCCTTTTCTTCTTATGATTAGCCAACATCTATCTCTCTGCAGTTTCTAGCCCCAGCCCAGCTGGTTACCAGCTAGTTGGGTAGCACTGGGAAAATCATCTACCTCACTGGCCTTGGTTTCTTTACCTATAAAATGAGGGGATGGTAATGGAAGGACCACCTACTCCATTAGTGTGATAAGAGTTTTGGAAAGTGTCAATCAAGTAATTAATACACATTAAACCATTCTATGCCAGGCATTAGGCCCATAAGGATTATTATAATGATATTGCATGTGACACTACATGGAACATAATTGGACTTGATGCGTTGTCAAACTATCACCACTCCTTTGACCAACATCAGCCCTCACACCCTGAGAGAGACAGCCTGGGACCTTACACCCAAGAGCTCCAGGAATAGCAGTGTTGCCCACACCTCCAGACCTGTTTCCAGCCTCCTTAGCCATCAGTAAGTGGAGAAATCATGATGGAGAAGGAGGCCCATCTTCCTCATCACCAACAGTAGTAATTGATGACCGACTATGGGAAACACACCTCAGGCCACCAGTCCTCCTTACAGCCCCTCACTCATGGCCATCATCATGGGTAGTAACTCATGAAGAAGGGACCAGCTCTCCCCACCAACTACCAACAAACAGGCAGATCAATCCAGCTGAAGCAGCGAGGCACCCAGAGAGAGGGACAGGAGGCAAAAGGTGCCAAGCAAGTCACAACCACCACCAACTACCGTAACCACCTGGACCCTGATAGAGAGCCTAGAACCCTCAAACACTAGGGCCTTGGGAATAGAACTTGGGAATAGATAGAACCCTCCAACACTAGGGCCTTGGGAATAGCAATTCTTCTAGCCCTAAGTGTTGAGGCATCCTTCTGGGAAGGATTCCCTGTGAATATGGAGCATGGCAGCTGCATCCTGTACTTCTCTCAGGGTGGAGGTTTGGGGGACATTGCTACTCCTGGGGCTCCTGGGTGTCTTAGGCTCCCTCTCTAAGGCTATGAAGGCAGATGCTGGTCAAAGGAGTGGTAATAGCTTGACTTGTCTGGCACATGCTACCTAAGTGATCTATTTTTGGGCATCATTGGGGCTAGTGGTTCCCTAACAAGATGGCAGAGGGCTGAATCAATGTTTGATACAACACAGGGGACGTGCTGCCCATCCTTAAAGGCCTACCTCAGCTGCCACTTTCTGTGGAAGCCTTTAGTAATTCTCTTCTGCTGGACAAGGCCTTTCTCCTTCTAATCTCACAGCACTTTGAATTCTTTTTGCGTACTTGTGTTCCAATTTGTATTATAATTATTTGTATGTATGTATTATCACCTTATTAGAGTACAATCTTTTTGAGAGCAGAAACCTAGTCTTATACATATTTATAGCTTTTTAGAGCTTAGTACAGTTCTGGACAGCTAGTAGAAGGTTAATAAATATTTGTTGAATGTTGATAAAACATGAATTCCATAAGGAGGCTGGGAGTGGGGTGTGGGAAGAGGGAATAATGCATTAAGTCATCCTTAGTCACCCAAACGCTTCACTGTGAATCGTTGCAAAGCAGCTTTATAAGGTAGTGAGCTTCCCATTGCTAGAAGTATTTAAGAAGTGTTCATGTAACCTGTCAGGGATGCTATAGCAGGCTGAACTCTCTTTCTTCCAACTTTAACACTGTAGCATTCTGAGTATAATATATATTATATAGACATATAATATATATTATATACAGATATATTATATATATTCTGAGTATAATATAACATTTTCTGATTCTGAGAGGCTGTGGTATGTCACAAGGAGGATAGATATGGAGTGGAAGGGTAATAGATCCAAAGTATAAGATACTTTTCTGGAATGGTTGTGGTGATAGAATCTGGGGCATCAGAGAACAACATTAGTACACTGGGGAGCAGGGTGATGTAGTAAGAAAACCATAAGGTGCGCTGAAAAAGCTACTAAAACTTCATCTTCTTCACTGTTATGTCCAGCCTTGCTCTCGCTCTAGAAGGGAACTCTAACTCTAACCTTTTTTGCCTTTCCAACCTTTCTTTCCACTGTTAGCTTCCAAGATTCTTAAATGGTACCCAGCAAAACTGTGAAGTCAGGGAAGTTTTCCTTCAAAGTCTCTAGACTCTCTTCTCTATACTCTTTATTTTATTACCCCCCTTCCCTGAGATTCATGTAATCTTTGAGCTTCCTTCATGTCCCCTTTACCATTTCGTCAAAATCTTTTCCTAGTATTACAGAGTGGTAATTGTCAAAACAATTTGGTATTGGCTATGAAATATATAGAGTGGTAGATCAGTGGGGATAGGTTAGGTAGACAATACACAGTAGTAGATGACCATAGTAATCTGGTGTTTGGTAAATCCAAAGACCTAAGCTTTTGGGGTAAGAATTCACTATTTGACAAAAATTCCTAGGAAAACTGGAAGGCAGCTTGGCAGAAACCAGGCATAGACCAGGTAGGTGGTGCAGTAAATAGAGCCCTGGACTTAGAATCAGGAAGATTTGTCTTCATCGAGTTCATATCCATCTGAGAGACTTACTAGCTTCGTGACCTTGAGCAAATCACTTAACCTTGTTTGCTTCGGTCCTTCATCTGTAAAATAAGCTGGAGGAGACAGAAAACCATTACTTCAATATTTTGCCAAGAAAACCCCAAATGGGGTAACAAACAGTTGGACACGACTTAAATGACTCAACAAAAACAACTATCTTATTTCATATACTAAGATAAGATCAAAATGGATACATGATTTAGATGTAAAGGGTGATATCATAAGCAAATTAGGGGAGCATGGAAAATTTTTACCTGTCAGATCTATGGATAAGGGAAGAATTTATGACTAAACAAGAGAGAGAGAGAGCATTATGGGATATAAAATGGACAATTTGATTACATTAAATTAAAAATTTTTGCACAAACAAAACCAATACTGCCAAGAATAGGAGGAAAGCAGAAAACTGGAAAAAATTATAGCAAGTTTCTCTGATAAAGGTCTCATTTCTCAAATACATAGGGAACTGAGTCATATTGATTAGAATGAGTTACTCTCCCACTTGACAAATGATCAGTTGGATGTGAACATGCAGTTTACAGAAGAAGAAATCAAAGCTATCTATAGACATATGAAAAAAATGCTCTAATCACTATTGGTCAGAGAAATGCAAATTAAAACAACTCTGAGATCCCACCTCGTACCTCTGAGAATGGCAAATGTGACAGAAAAGGAAAATGACAAATGTTGGAGGGGATGTGGAAAAATTGAGACATTAATGAACTGTCGGAGGAGTTGTGAACTGAGCCAGTTATTCTGGAGAGCCTATGTCCAAAGGGCTATAAAAATATGCATACCCTTTGACCCAGCAATAACACTATTAGTTCTATATCCCCTGAGAGATCAAATGGAAAGGAAAAGGACCCATATGTACAAAAATATTTATACCATCTCTTTTTGTGATGGCAAGAATTGGAAATTGAGGTGATGCCCATCAGTTGAAGAATGACTGAACAAGTTGTGGTATATGAATGTGATCGAATGCTATTGTTCCCTAAGAAATGATGAGCAAGATGGTCTAGAAAAACCTGGAAAAACTTACATTGACTGAAGCAAAGTGAGAACACTGTATACAGTAACAACAGTATTGTAAGGATGATCAACTGTGAATGATTTAGCTGTTCTCTGCAATACAAAGATCCAAGACAATCCTAAAGGACTTTTGATGAAAAATACTATCCACCTCCAGAGAAAGAACTGGTGGACTCTGAATACTTTTAAAGCTTTCTTTATTTTTCTTCATTTTTTTTGCTCGTGTTTTCTTTTGCAATATAGCTAATAAAGAAGTATGTTTTGCATGACTGCACATGTATAATCTATATAAAATTGTTTGCCTTCACAAGGAGTAGTGAGGGGAAAGGAGGGAGAGAATTTGGCATTCATATTTTTTAAAAAAAAAATGTTAAAATTTTTTTTTACAGGTAATTGAGAAAAATGGGATAACTCCCCCTCCCCAATAAAATCATTTTCCTAGACATTCATTTGTTCCTTTGTGTTTAGGACACTATAATTAAACTGAAACACTACCATCACAAAGCAAAAAACAAAATAAACAAAAACCCAACCTGTTCCTAGGAAAGAATCTGATAAATTCTCACACCAAGGTATAATGTGTCTGATAAGAGTGGTCAGTATATATAACTCCTTCTCCTAGGAACTTACACATTTTCAAAGCAGAGGAAAGTCTTTAGCCAAAAGAATGAGGCTCTAATGGTGAACTCCCAAACATTTACCAGGTGAGGAAGGTATTTGGTAGAGGGGGTAGCCTCAACTTCTTGGAGTCCCAGGAATCATGGTAGGCAAACACCTTGGTGGGTTTGATAGGGATACCAGAACCAGGACTTTGGGATTTCCTTCTGTAACCTGTTTAGTGCCCTCTTATTTCTCTATCTTCCTCAGTTTTCACTTTTCATCACTTTTCGTCTAGGGAAACTCAGGGAATGGTGCTGCCCCTTTTGAGGGCTGTTAGTCATTGGTCAGTGTCCTGGGGTCTGGAATAATCCCGAATGGCTGTATGGAAAAGAGTTGGGGAGGGAGATACTTTGTGGTTCTCAGGTTTATTCCACTGCATTTGGTCTGCTCTGGACAGGTGAGAACGGAGAACCCATTAAAGCTAGTTTCCCAGCATTCCCAACTAACCACTCCCCCGGATCAGATATCATTCAGGGCAAAGGGATTAAAGAAAGAGATTTTGAAGCTGGAGGACAGGAGGGAAAGGGAAAAGGCAGAAGATGGAGGAAAAGGTGCTACAGGGAGTCTGGATTAGGCATGTATGTTGAAAGTGAGGGAGGAAGGAAAGGGCAAGTAGGAATGGAGTCCTCCCCCTCCTCCCCAGTCCCGGACTCTGAATGTTCTCATTTCTGGCTCTTCTCCCTCACAGACACTACGTCAGCAGCTGCGTCCCATTCTTTCCAGCTTCACTGGGTGCCTCCCTCCCTGCAATCTATTAGCAGTGACCTTGCTCCAGGTTTGGAGCTGTCCAGGGCTAGCTGGCTCCTCCCTCCCTCTTCCTGGAGAGCTGGAGGGAGGGACTGGTGTGGGGAGGTAGGGGGTCAAGGAGTTAGCCTGGGTATTCTAGAGGTCTTGGGAAGGGGGACCTGGGAAAGAGGAACTCAAGGAGAAGATTTAAACTTTCCCCCAGTTGCCACTTCTTCTTTTCTCTGTCCCTTCTCTTATGTTGAATAACCCTCTCCTATACATTTAAATGTGAATTTAAATGGTACCCTTTTTTGTTGCTGTTAAACTCTAGCTTAGGGGTATTCCATGCAAATTCTAGCTTTTAATGAGACTAAAGGAAATAGAATAAGGGGGAGGGAGAGTGGACATTTTGGGGCCAGCAAGAGAATTCCAGGACAGGGAGAACATAACCAGACAAAATGCCTAGGAAAAGGGGAATAGGTTGGAAGAAAGGTGAGAGAGAAAACTGTTTCCCTCCCTCCTTCTCCCTCTCTCTTCCCCCCTCTTTCTCTTTTACTCTGTTGCGTGTGGGGGCGTGAGGGTATTGAGTCTGTGGGTGGGTATAAGAAAAGGTAGAACTTGGCTCCTATTGGGAGAGACATAATCCAAGAAACTTCCCTGATTGGATCTCATCCGGAATTCATTCTGGGTATCACCTTTTCAAAAGAGAGCTAAATGGGGGTAGCTAGGTGGCATAGTGGATAGAGCACCAGTTCTGAAGTCAAGAGGACCTGAGTTCAAATGTGACCTCAGACAGTTACCAACTGTGATCCTAGGCAAGTCACTTAACCCTATTTGCCTCCCCCTCCTCCCCCAAAAAGATCGAGCATTAAATTGGAAGATTATGAGGGCTGGCTGAAGGATGTAAGGATATTTAGCCTGACAGACATGGGTGGATATTTAATGTAAAGAAGAAAAGACTTAGAATGGACCTAATGGCTCTCTGTAAATATCTGAAAGATGTTTTTTACAACCTGGTCCTTTCCTACCTTTGTAGGTTTCTTCCATTTTTTGAAAGAGGAATTAAGTTTATTCTGCTTTTGGGTAGAAGTTGCAGAGAGATTTAGGCTTATCATTTCTAACAATGAAAGCTATCCAAAAATGGATGGGTTGCTTTGGGGAGGGGGTAAGGTGTTCCCTTTTCCTGGAGAGCTTCAAAGATTAGAGGACTATTTTTTTAGAAAAGCATATATTGTTGAGGGAATTCTTTTTTGATATGGATTGGACTAGGTGGTCTCAGCAGTCTCTTCTAGCTGAGATTTTGTGGAATCTGGAAGTGGGATCCAGGGGGACAGTCTTTTGGGTTTAATCTATACTTGTGGATTGTACCTCAAATTTAAGAACAACTGTTCTTCTTGAGGACTGAGGGAAATAATATAGTTGACTTGATGGTGAATTGGAATAGATTTGAGAGACCAGATTTGCACATTAGTTTCTCCAAGCTTAATCCTGTGGCTGTTCTGTGTACACAGATTTCCAACCTGTGTATAATTGTATCCTCTGGCTCATCACATTGTGGTTGACTATGATTTACAGTCTAAATGAAGGTTGAGCATGTGACACGTTTGGGATATACTTCAAATGTGGGATACCAAAGAGAAGGGTGATGGAGTTTCCTGTCCCAAGATTCCAGTCTAAATAGAAACAGGGGATGAAAAGCAAATCCCTTGGTTTGTGGCATTTGGAGTGAGCAGTGGTGTGTGAAGAGAGCCTTTGTTTGGTGACGTCCCTGTTTCTGTCTCCTTTCTTTCTGCTCTGTTCTTGTCCCTACCCCATTTCCAAGACTAGGGATTTTCCTTAGCCCTGATTCTAAGCCTCCTTGATATTAATTCATTGTATGACTTTGGGCAAGTCCTTTTCTCCCTTGCAGACAGTTTCCTTCTCTGAAAAATGGGGACTGGGGAGTTGAAAGTAATCTCTTAGGAACTTGCCAGTCTAAGCAGTAACTTCCGGAATCTCCTCCCTGTCTTCCTGGAGACCAGATTTCCCCCAAGAAATCCCCTACTAGGTCCTGCACTATCATTCTTCATCTGGCTTTTTAGTGTTCTCCCAGGAGGAGACCTCTTGGCATCGAGATCCTTTTAAGAGCTGAAGGCTTTTAGGAGGGGGATGCCCTAGAGCACATATAGTATGTCCTAGCATGTCTGGCACTGGGGATAGAAGACCCCCTGTCCCATTCCCCCTCTCCTTCCACACACATCCGTCCACTCTATTCTCCCCTCTGCAAGCCTTCAGAGGTTTGTTTAGTGTGGATCTGGAACCTGGATCTGAGGAAGGAGGAAGAGGGGCTGAGATGGGATGGGCAGAAATCAGAGCAGAAGGATGCTAGTGTGGGGGATGGGAAGAGGAGTATGTGTGTGTGTGTGTGTGTGCGCGTGTGCATGCACACACACTTGCAGAAGAAGACTCCCTGTCACCTCTAAGAGCAAAGATCAAATCCTATGATGGGCTTTTAAAGCTCTTTACCACCTGACTTCTTTCTACCTTTCCAGTCTCCCCATACTTCCCTCCCTATTTACTTCATCTTTGTAGTTCATTCATGTCGGATTCTTTATGACCTGTGACCCATAGCACCTCAGTCCTGTCTATGAGGTTTTCTTGGCAAAGATACTAAAAGTTTGACCTTTCCTTCTCCAGTGGATTAAGGCAAACAGGGGCTAAGTGATTTGCCCAGGGTCACACAGTTACTCAGTATCTGAGGCTGATTTTGGACTCAGGTCTTCCTGACTCCAGACCCAGAGCTCTACCCACTGAGCCACCCAGCTGCCTCCTTCCACATATTTTGTAATGCAACAACACTAACTTTCTTGCTGTTCTTTGAACGTAACATTCCTATCTCCCCACCACATTGTGCCTTTTCATTGACTGGCCCCCTGCCTGGAATGTTCTACCCCTCCTCTCCTGGCTTCCTTGGATTTCTTCAAGGCTCACCTTTTGTAGGAGTCCTTTGTCCTTTTCCAGTCCCCTCCACTGCTACTGCCTTCCCTCTGGTATTACTTCCCATTTACACTGAATATATATCTTGTATATCTCTCTCTCTGTATGTATGTATACATCTCTATATATGTATATATACACACACATATGTACATACATGCATAGTTTTCATGCCATTTTCCTCATATGAACTACTTGAGGCCCAGAGAGTGTATTTTATTTATTTATTTTGCCTTTCTAGTGTCCTTACCACAATGCCTGGCACACAATAAGTGCTTAATAAATGCTTGTTGACTGATAGACCTCTGGAATGACAGAGGAACAAAATTTGGAGAGTAGGAAAGTGGGGAAAGTTGGGAAGACCAAGAAATGGGACTGGGAAGTAGGAAGATGAGAAAAGGAGGGAAGTGGGGAGAGTGGGAGGTACAGACACAGAAGAGGATGGAGGAAGAGAGTTGGAAAGTTTTGACAATGGGAAGGGACAGGAAATGAATGGAGAGATGGAGGGAGATGGGAAAATGGGAACCATGGGCAGATAGAAGAACACGATTGGGAAGATAGAAGTAATACATGATGGGAAAATGAAGACTGCCCAGGAGGAAGAGAAAACAAACAGGCTGAGCAGGTAGGAAGATGGAAAGACAGAGATGAGGAAAGATGGGACAGTGGGTGATGGGGGATGAGGATGGAAAATCAGACAAATGAGACAAATGGAGTTAGAGAGTACAATGATGGGAGGGTATGGAGCAGGGGAACTGGGAGAGAGGAGAACAGAGGGCAAGGGAAACAGGAGAATAGAGCCTGAGGAGAGAGGCCTCCTGCACCATGGGCAGTTGAGCAGAATGCTTTGGGTGTGTTCCAGGTCTTTTGCCAGTCTCACAAAGGGCTGTGGTTTTTGATAGCTGGTGTAGGGCTCTGGCTATTGGGTGATAGTGATAATAAAAGGTTGGAAAATAGGAGAAATAGGACACTAAGCCAGAGGAAAGGGGGAGGGTTGGGGGGAGGATACAGGGGACAAAGCTTTGGCAGGGACTGTGCCAGTGCCAAGACCTGCTCAGCCTTAGGGGCCCGGATGTACAGGATGTGCTCAGCATATGCCTGACCACCCAGATAACGAGGCAAGGGCTTGTGCCATAAAGAGGAAGGAAACAGATGGCAAAGTTCCCAGGGAGGGAAACAGCATCCCCCAGAGTCAACTCCATCCAAGGCATGGGGCGGCTCTCCACTGATACAGGTGGGCAAATGAGTGTGAGATCCTGCCCCCGATGGAGCTCTTTCTTTGCCCCCTGTCCGCCAGCTCCATTCCAGGGCTGCTCTGTGAGGCCAGGACAGACTTTTGCAGACAGATCCTGTCTGATCATGCTCCTAGTGTGGAGGGGAGCTGCGTAAACAGATACTCTCTGAGATTCTGAAACATGAACTATACAAGGCAGAGCATTTTCCTTGCCTCCTTGTTGCACATTGAGGCCCAAAGAGTAGCCTGCCTAGAGTTGGAGGTGATATTTGCATCCAAGTCTTCCTGATAGTAAACCGGACACTCTGTCTGCCTCTCAAGCATTGGTTTGAGTTTTTGATTGTGGAGTCAAAGAACCTAGGTTCAAATCCTGCCTTACTGACTGTGGAAGTTTGGACAAGTCACCTAACCTTTAACTTCCTCACTTGTAAAAATGAGGAGGCTGGGCTAAAGTCACTTTTGAGATCCATTTCTGTTCTAGATCTGTGGTCCTGTGGTTGAAAAGAAGGACTGTTCTGGGCTCTACAAGTAGAAAATGGGGAGGAGGAGAGGTCTCATTTTTTTTTTTCCCTAAATTGGCTTCATCTGGAAGCCCAGAGTTGTTAGAGATGCAAATCTGACTTTGATCTGACAAGTTGTGGTAACCTCTTCTGCCCCTTTGCTCCACTGCAGGCTCCCTTTTGGAACTCACAAGCAGCTGCCTGGCATTGGTGGACAGTGGGTAGGGGACTGGAGAGAGGCCAGTGCTGGACCAGCATTTCTCTTTTTTGGTGGGATGTCTCAGAAACGGCCTGGATTCAAGGGTTCGGCGCTAAAGCCATCCTCTCCAGGGCAGCCAGGGCGACTTAGCAAAAGAGTACATGACAGGATCAGTGTAAAATAGTGACTCTCTGCCTCAGTTTTCTTCTCTGTAAAATGGGTATAATAACACTAGCATTACTTATCCCTTCAGGGTTATGGTGAGCCTCAATTGAGATCATGGATATAAAACCTCACAGATCTTTAAGAACCAGACTGTTGGGCGATTTTATTTATTTATTTATATGCCCATTTATTTATTTTTATATTACAAAGACCCTCCCCCAACACTTCTTTCCCTCCAGTTCCGTTAATTCTTTTCATTGTATTCTATTGATGTTTTATTTTAAAATTACAGTCATTTTTGGAAAAATGGTTCCTCCCCTCTCCCCCCTGCCAAAGAGTACTGCATTTGGAGTCAGGAAAACTTGTTTTCCAATTCTGCTTCGGACACTTAATAGTTGTGTGATCCAGGGCAAATCACTTAGCCTCTTTGGGCCTCAGTTTCCTCATCTGTAAAATGGGGATAGCAATACTTCACAGGGATGTCATGAGAAGCAGATGAGATATAAATCACTTACTGACTCTGTGACTTGGTAGACAGTATCATGCCAGTACTATCCATGGGGTTTTCTTGGCAAGGATACTGAAGTGGTTTGCTGTTTCCTTCTCCAGTGGATTAAGGCAAACTGAGGTTAAGTGATGCCCAGGGTTGTATCCCTAGGAAGTGTCTGAGGTCACATTTGAACTGGGGTCTTTCTAACTTCAGCCCATTGCTCCATCCACTGAGCCACCCAGCTGCTGTAGATCACTTAGTAAATCTTCAAGTGCTGTTGGATGTTATTAATAAGTTGTTTTCACCTGTACCATATTGTTTGATTCTTACACTAACTCTACAGTGTATCCTCTGAAGCAGGCTGGGCATGGGAGTGAATTTGGGGGCCCCATTTTGCAGATAAGAAAACTGAGGCTCAAAGGGTAAGAAAATTGAGTCTCAAAGGGTCATGTCCAGAGGATTTGTCATAGATTGACATGAGAAATGCTGGACCTGTCTCCTAGCTGGCAGCCTTGGATGGTTAGGGGTCTGTGTGTGTGTGTGTGTGTGTGTGTGTGTGTGTGGAACGGGTGAGGATATGTTCCTGGGATTACCGCTGGCATGGGACCTGCAGAAAAGAAGCAACAAAGAAAAGTCTAGATTGACTGGATATAAGTCTACCATCCATCTCTTGTGTGTTCTCTCCTCCACTTGCCCCCCCTCCCCCCAGGGAGAAAGAAACAGAGACAAATCTATTATCTGGTCTCCACTTGTGAAGTGAACTGGAGTGGGGAAGGCCGAGGGTGGGAGGGGACGAGGGGGGAGTAGTGGCTGCCCATGACAGGCCAGGAGACATGGTTGGCCTGCTTGGGTAATTACATTTCCAACATTTTATTCTGTTTGTCAGTTCCCACTTCCTGGGGATGTGGACTTCTGAATATTTCATCTGAGGCTCTTGCTGGCTGGTATTGCTAAGGCAAAACCACCGGCCTGGCCACTCGACCTGACCTCCCCCTCCCCGCCCTCCTTCCTTCCCTTTCCTTCCCTTCCAACCTCCTCCTCCCTTCCGGGGCCTGTTTCCCCCATCCCTATCCAGGATGCTGATCCAGGCTGGTCGAACTATGAGGAGGTCATCCATTACATGCCCCTGTCTCCACCTTGCCTGGAAGATAGTTCATTTTCCTTCCCTGGAGTCAAGGAGGATCAGCTCAGATGATGGTTTCTGGAAGTTCCATTTCATTCTCTCCTGTGGCCTTGGGAGGAGCTAAGGTGAACCTGGGTCTGCTCAGTTGAGCTTTCCAAGGCTGGTAAAAAAGAAACTTTAGGCAGAGAAGAGCTAGAAGTAGACAGTAAGTAGCCTAGGAGGCTATACCCTTCAGGGTGGCAGAGGACAATATTACTTAAAATATGAGTTATCATTACAATTGCTTTATAAATGCACAGTCTCCATAGCATGGAAGTATTTACCATGTGAGAGATATTCAAGTGACATGTTTCACAGTGAAGGTTCAAAACCTCCAGTGGAAAGAAAGGGTGTGTGTAAGGGGCAGGGTCCAATTGATTCAGGGAGAACAAATCCATTATTGGACTGGGAGAGGAAGGGAAAACAGAGCCCTGTTTCCTTAGGCCTTTGATGTGCTCGAATACCCCTTGGGGAAGCTGGAAGGGGAGGAGGGGGAGGGAAGGGCCTCACCACATCCTGGGCAAGTCCCCCCTGTCGGATCTAGCCTCCCAATGTGTTATCCTCTAGACACAAGCAAAAATCTCCTGAGATTACCCAGTAATGATAATTGCTCATGTTTATACAATGATGCTTGCATTTATATTCAGATCATAGACTTTAGAGCTGAAAGGGACCTGTAGAGATCCACCCCCTCATTTTAGAAAGAGGGGAAATGGGGCCTAGAGAAAGTGGCTTGGACTTTGCCAAGGTCACAGAATTCATATTCAGGTCTCCATATTCTGTCTACTATATGTTTTGTTTATCCTAATATGTGTGTGTGTACGTATATATATATATATATATGTATATATATATATACACACACACACATACATATGCATATTATATATATTGCACACATACATTCATACATACACACACATATATGTATATGTATGTATGTATGTATTGTTTCCCTCAGAGAGGATGTAATCCTTTGAGGCAGTATGTGCAGTAGTGGGAAAAGCACTGAACTTGAAGTCAAGAGGACCTGTGTTCAGATTCTGCCTCTGATGGGTGTTAGCTGTGTGATCTTGCTCAAGTCACTAACCTCTCTGGACCATAGTTTTCTCATCTGAAGGCGTTGGATTAGAAGGCCTTTAAAGTTGTTCCATCTCTAAATCCATCCCCTTAGGGCTCCTTCCCTCTGGTCTTTGTATCCTCCTCTCTTAGCACAGTGTCTGGTATATAGAAGACTGTGGTTTGTTAGTATATGGAACACCCAGAGAAGAAACACCCTCTGCCAATGCTGGCCCCTTCTCTTGTAATCATAGAGATTGGCCTAGAGGGAGCTGAGAGGTTTAATGATTTGCCCAGGGTCACACGGTCAGTATACGTCAGAAATGGGATTTGGACCCTCATATTCCTGGCTCTAAGTATGGCAACACACTGTTGTTCAGTCAAATCTGACTCTATGTACCCCACGGATGTTCCATGGTGTTTTCTTGGCAAAGACCCTGGATTGGGTCACTAGTTCTTTTCCAGTGTGTCCCCATTTTACAGATGAAGACCTGAAGTAAATAGGGGTTAAATGACTTGCCCAGGGTCACACAGCATTTAAGTGTCATGATAGCATGTAGTAAGCCCTTAATAAATACGTATTTGTTATTTGATTCAGAAAGTAATTTTAAGGTTTAGAAAGCATGTTTCCTTAAACGAACCGCAGAGGGAGGGTAGGAAGAGCTAAGAGCTTCAGAGCTTCAGGGTATTAGTGGCAATTCCCTTCAAGGTTCTGTGTTTCTACTCCTTCTGCTTTCCCCAATTTTCTGATTCTGATCTGCGTAGCATAGAGAAATTTTTAGCTGTACTGTTGCAGGACTGATGAGGGCAAAACGGTGTTTTTGCTCTCTCAGTTTCTCTTTCTCTTCATCTCTGTCTCTGTGTCTGTGTCTGTGTCTCTGTCTCTCTCTCTCTCTCTCTCCCCCTCCCCCTATCTAGTCCCAATCCCCCCTTTCCCCCATGTCCCATCTTTTTCTAAGGCCTTGATGTTCAGCTGACTTTTTGGGAGTCTGTCTGAAGTGGAAGCTCAACATACCATTTCCTCCTCCCCACTTGGAATATTTCCATTTTAACAGGGAGATTCTAGTCTTGGAAGCTTCAAAGTTATGCATCTCTAATGCTATAGTGTGTGCTAAGGAGGATCCAGGTAGGGGAAGGGGAGAATCCTTTTGTCAGTGTCTAGGCAGTACTGAAGAGAGTCATCTCTGAGCAGAGAGAGACCAACTGGGTCCTAGCCTCGGTTTTGCCCTTAAGTTCCTATGTGACCTTAGACCAATCACTTTCCCTCTCTGGACCATAGTGGTTGTACTAAATGATCTCCATCCTCTGGTTCTAGGAAATTGTACAGACACCTACCCTGGAGGATGGCACTGACATAGGGAACCCAACAGTACAAGGAGTAGGAGATGGACTAGCTAAAGAGGAGGAGGGAGCTGTCACATGGAGTCTGTTTCCTTGCCCCCATCCTCTCTGTCTCATCCCTTTTCTTTCTTCTTCGACGTGGGTCTTTTTTTTTTTTAATTTTTTTTTTTTGGTGCTTGTGCCTTTCTCGCTTAAAAGGTGTTTTGCCTAAATGGGTTTTGTGTTAAGATATTAGACCAATCACTCAGCAAATTTCCCTCTGAGTTAGGAGCCAGAAGCAACATGAATAATGCAGCTTTAAAAGCCTCGGCTGGGTAGGCTGACTGGCCAGCTTCCCTGTAATGAAATATTCAGCTTGAGCCTGGGCTCCCCTGGGTCCCCAGCCTGAGTCTTCTACACTTCCATCTTCATGGTCCCCATATATACCCACGGTCCTCTCCAAACTCTACCCTTTCTTCAACCCTGAGCTTAACTACGGCACTCCCTCCCCCCACCAAGACCCTAAACCAATGATTCCACCTGCTAGCCTCAGTCTCCCCTACTGTAAGCAGAATTAGCTGGTCTCCTCCCACTCCAGTGTTGTATGTTTGTTCCAGTATTCTGAGCTACCTCCACTTCCAATCTTCTGATTTTAGAGAGCCTTCCCTTCCACCTGCCCTCTCCTCCTCCTGGCTGAAAGCGGTAGAGGGAAAAAGGGGCAGTGAGAAAAGGGTATGGATGAATGGTTAAGGAGGGCTAGGGAATAGTGGGGCAGTTGAACTAAAGAATGGAGGTGGGTGAAATTTCAAATTGGTTTAGAAATTTGTTTTCCTTGTAGCTGCCCATTTCTTCCTTTGTCCAACATAAGTACTTGGGGTATTGGAGAGAGCATTTCAAGTCAGGATCCAGGTTCTAATCCTGGATCTCCCATTAGCTCCATGACCTTGGGCATCTCTCTTTGGGCCTCAGTTTCCTCATCAGTTAAATGAGAAGATTGTAATCAATTAATCTCGAAGATCTCTCTTTTTCATTTCCAGAGCTTATGAATTCTTTTCTATTATGTTTTTTTTTCTTTTGATTCCCCTTCCTTCTGAGAGCCATGGTGCCCCATTGGAGCCCTCTCTGTTCCTTATTATTTATTTATTTTAGGAGGAGGAGTGCTTTTCCTGCTTGAAGGAGCATTTTGCCTGCCTGGGCTTTTTCATGAAGGTATAAAGCAGAACATTCATTCATTTAGTAAACATTTATTAAGCACTTACTATTTGTTAGCTACTATACTAGGCACTGGAGATGGAAGTCACTGGGTAAATTTCCCTTTGCCCTTATTCTAATATCTGTATCTCATTGCTGTTCCTGTACCTGTTCTGGAAAGGGTGCCTTGGCACTTCAATCCTTTCCCTCACTTTCTTTTCAACAGTTGCTCTTCCTTTGGTCTAACTACCTTGGGTTTTCTCATTCTAGTTTCTAGGGATCTACCAAGGAATCTGATAAAGGACTGTAGTAAGGTGTTAATGGATCCCAAGTTTACTCCTCTCAGGCAACACATTCATCCCAACAAGCTGTTAATGGCTAGTAACAGCTTAAGGTGCCAACTTCCTATAGCCTCTGCACTATAAGGGAAACCTGCTTGAGTCCTACCAAGTGAATGGAATGAGAGAATTCTGCTAGTAGTGGGATTTCAGAGGTGGGGCAGGCCTGTGGGGGAGATATTCAGGCACATCTTGTAGGTTACATCCTACTTCATCTACAGATAGGAGTGGTCCTGGGAAAGGGTTGTGTATATATATATATGGGGTGGGGCGGAGAGTGCAGGGTGTGAGGAAGGAGAGAGGAATGTGTTTGTATATACATATATACATACATACACATATATATACATATATATATATACATATATATATATATATATAAATATAAAGAGAGAGAGAGATGGCTCTTCTGTTGCTTTTTTGTTTGGGTTTGAGGTATGGGCTTATTTTTCCCAGGAGATTTTGGATGACTGCCAAAACTTTTTTATACTTTTAGGATAGAGATTGAGATCCTTAGCCCTAAATGTCCCAGACAGCCAATCTAGTTAGTAAACTAACGTTTATTAGGTGCCTACTATGTACAAAGTAGTTCTCCAGTAACCAGCAAGTGGGAATGTTGGGATTTAATGGGAAAATCACTGCTCCCTTTCCCCTAACTGGCAAAGGGTGGATGGGGAAGAAATGGAGGGGGAAGAAAGTGGGACCCTACCATAGGATAGTGGGTTTGGGAGTTGGGTGAGAATGCTTATCTATGCACTGTGGTTTTAATCCTACTCAGAAGGTTAATATTCTCTACCTCTAAGACCTCTAAGGATCTTGGGAATTCCAATGAGTTCAGCAAGGCCAGAGGCAGGCAGACAGTAACATTTACTAAGCACCTACTATATGCCAAGTCCTGGTGCTAAGTGCTTTGTAAGTATTATCTCATTTGATCTCCCAACCACCCCAAGAGGTAGGCATTGTTATGATTCTCACTTGAGGAAACTGAGGCAGATAGAGATTAAGTGATTTGCGCCAGGGTCACATAACTAGTAAATTCCTGAGGTCTTTCTGAGTAGGGCCATCACTGTATCCACTGTACCATTAGAGCTGAATTGGTGGCTTCTATCAGGGATTTTGGGGCCTTTAGGAAATAGAACAGGTGCCCTGAAAAGGATGTTTGCCTGTCAATTGGATTGAGTTGTCTTCCCGCAGGCCATAGGACACCTTTTTACAGAGCACAAGGAAAAATTGGATGAGAAACAGCAAAGACAAATTTTACCCACTCTAAATCAAGTAAAAAAATAAAGCATTTATTAAGAGCTTAGTATGTACCAGAGAGCTTTGCCTGAGGCAGGGAGCCTAGCATGGGGAGAGAACCCCAGGTTTGGAGTCAGGAGTTCAAAGGATCACAGATTTAAAGCTGGAAGGGATCTTAGGAATTATCTAGTGCAACCTCTTATTTTCCAAATGAGGAAATCAAGGCATAGAGAGAAGATGGGGGAATGACTTGTGCCAGCCTGCCAAGTCAGAACCAGGGTTTGTTCCAGGTACTCTGACTCCAGATCCCTCTGACTTTTTTTTTATTGGGCTCAGTTGCCTATCACAAATGAGGAAAACCCCAGCTCTGTGATTCCCTGTGGGAACGAGGCTGAATCCCATGAGAGGCTATGGCATTGCCACTTGTCCCAGGAGACATACAGGGAGGGAGTGGTAGAGTGGGGTCTTGACTACAGATCTGGCATTCTCCCCTAGCCTAGATGGTATACTATAAGGGATCTTAGTTTTTTCTTTTTTTTTTTTTTAATGTCCTGGGCTGCTTTGGCAGTCTGCTGATCCCTATGGATCCCTTCTCAGTATGAGCTTTTTAAATGCATAAAACAAATTGCACAGGATTAAAAAGGACACCAATTACATTGAGATTCAGTTGTCAAAAACAAATCCTCTGACCCTCTGTTTAAGAACTCCTCAAAGCCTGGCTTGCAGACAGAAAGTCCCTGACAATGCTGGTGGGGTCTGAGTAACTTCCCTTTTCTGGGCCTTAGTTTCCCTATCTGTGAAATGGGGATTGTTATACCTACTACCTTGCTGGGTTGTTGTGAGAAAAATATGTACATCTCCAAGTGCTTTAAAAATGCTCATTTTTATTCTATTTGATTTGATTTGGATCTCTGTTTCTTCCTCTGTTCAGCAATAATTTGGGACTGGAGGACTGTTGTGGACCCTCCTAGTTCTGATATCTGTTAAAGGTTCTGTCTGGCTGGGGCCCTGGTCCCTGCATCTCCTGGACACCTGTGGCTTGTTTCTTCTAGCCTTTTCTCTTGTTCTGGGCTACTGTGAAATTCTTTGCAAAACTTAAAGTGATATATAAATGCTAGCTGGCTACGATCACTGTGGTCAGCTAGGGAGAATATCATCAAAAATAGATACAGACATTTATAGAGGTTTTTAAGTGGGTGGAGTGCTTTGCAACCCTTATCCTATTTGCTTCCTTGACAATAAGCCAATGAATTAGGCATTATTATCCCCATATTACAGATGGGAAATCTGACACAGAGAAATAGTAACTTGTCCAAGTCACACTAACAATAAGGGGTGGGGAAAGAGAACAGGCATTTGTTAAGTGCTTCCTATATGGGTTAAGCGTTTTACAAATATAATCTCATTTTATCCTTATGACAACACTGGGAGGTAGGTGCTATTATGACACCCATAAGTAAGGGAGAGATTAAGAGATTTGCTACAAGTCATGTAGTATCTGAAGCCAGAGCTATACTCTTGTTTTCTTGATTCCAGGTCCAGCACTCTATCCACTTTATCACCTGCCTATCCCAGTAAGTGACTGGGGATTTGTACCTAGGTTTTCCTCATTCTAAGGCTAGACCCAATGCCAACACTACCTCTTACAAGACAGTGGTAAGACTCAAAGGTACCCTCCAGAACTTATAAACTAGTTAAAGAGAGAAGACAGAATTCACCTGGTGGTTCCTCAGAGATTATGAAGTCCAAATTGCCTTTCAATAAAATACATAGAAAGTTAAATTTTGTTGGTGCTAAAATCCCTCCATCCAGGCTAATCAAAACCTTAGGGTTGCTTGAAGCTCAGATGGGTTAAGGGAGCTGTCCATGGTCCCAAAGCTAATGTCAGAGACAGAGTTCAGTGCAGGTTTTCTTGAATCTTAAGTTAGGTGCTTGATTCTCTCTATATTCTGCCTCCCTCAAATCACAAAGCATGACTTAAAATGAGATGAGACATCAAGCAGAATTGTCACAAGGCAATATGAGCTAAGCAGCTAATGAGAGGCAAAGATGATAAGGGCTCTCCCACTTCAGAAGAGGGGCAGATCAGTGTGGAATGGGGTCTGGAGTTCACAGTGGAAAAGGATCTAAGAGATAATCTTGTCTACTCCCTATGTTTTACAGATGAAGAATAGCTTGCCCAGGAATACAGGCAGTTTTCAGAAGAGATGGAATTCAAACTCAGGTTTTCTCACTCCAAATACAGTACCCTCTGTAGGAAGAAGAAGGCAAATAATATAGGGGGTAAACATCGAGCAGGATGGACTGGCAGTCCTGGGTCTGGGGTAGGGACAGGAGAAACTGACTCTTTTCTATTTGGGGCTCTATTTCTTCACACCCCCAGATTCTTGCCTCCAATTTCAAGAGAACCCCAGCCTACATTATCTGTGCCACCCTGTGCAGACTATAGTGCACTCTGAGAGGCAGGGCCTATCTTTCCCCTGGACATCCCCCATCCCCTAGGTGACTCTGTTTATATCCCTCCCTCCCAGATAAGAGCCAGGGCTCTCTATATGTGGGAAGTGAGTGAACCATAGTGACTCCATATTGTGACTCAACCTCATAAGACTGGAATCCGAGTGGTCAGGAGATTAAGATAGGAAGATGGAGAGGCAGGGCAGGAAGAGGACCCAGTCTTCACTTACTTGACCTGATGGCATGTGGTTGGAACAGATTCTATTCATATCATGGGATTTAAAAGAGGGCAGAGGCCAGAAACATCCTCTTTTCCCTCCAAATACATCCTCCCATCTCTTGGCAGATGTCAGGATTTCTGCCTTTAGAACATTTGTTCATTCATTCATTCATAAATGCATTCATTCATTTTTTTCTTGTAACACTTATTGAGGCTCTGTAGTGTCCAGCAGCCCTGGGAGACTCATATTTTAGATTATTCCTGCTTTTGAAGCCTCCAGTTATTCACAGGGATGGCAACAAGGTAGATAACTATTAGGCACAAAGATTTTGTCCTTTGTTGAAATGTAAATGCAGATGGAGTGGTGGGATGTGTGGAGGAGAAAGAATTGCACACATTAAACTTTTTCAGTCATTTACACTTTAGTGTAAATGGGTTTTATCTAGTGCTTAAAAGCCTATTCTGATTGAGAGGCTGAGGGGGAGAGAGAGCTTGGGAGTTTTAGGATTTAGAGTCGAAAAGGATTTAAGAGAGCAACCAGTCCAATACCCTCATTTGATTGGTGAAGGAATCTAAACTCCAAAGGAAAATGACTTTCCCTAAGTCACTTGAGTAGGGAATAGAAGAGCTGGGATTCAGCTTTTCTGGACTTCTAATTGAGTGCTCAGTCGATGCCTATACACTGTTACTTGGGAGGTAGCCTTTTGGGGGCACAAGTGAAAGGAAAGAGGGGACAGAGGGGAAAAGGGAGGAGGGGGAAATGGAAAGGGAAGGGGGAAAGGTCATTGAAAAAGGAAGGCCCCTTTCTCCAGGTTGTTCACAGTTTTGTTCCGGGCAGATGGCTCACCTCTTTGACACCCAGATCCCAGGCCCAAAGGGCTCCTGGGGAAGCTCCCTCAGTCCATCCCCCCCTCTCTCAGAGTGATTGTTCAAGGTGCACCCACTGCCATTTGCTTCCTCTCATCTCTGCCAGTTAAAGCCATTGAAAGCTGCTTCTTTAATGCTTCCCCCAATGTAGATTTTTCCACTTGATTTCTTAAGGGTTTGTTTTCTTCCTTTCTCTCTCTCATTTTTCTTTCTTTTTTCTTTTCTTCTTAGTTAAAAACAAGCACATGCCTTTTATGAAGAGTGGGTATTTTTGCAGCTGGCTCAGTTGTGCTTAGAAGAAAGGACCAACCTCTCCATAGACATTGTTTAGGATGGGGAAGAGGGGGAGCACCCACATGGAAATTACTTCTGTCTTGTGGTGGGTGGGGTTTTTTTTGCCTTCTCTTTCTCTTGCTCCCTTTCATTTTCCTCATTCCCTGGAGGTAATCAGGAGAGTTAATTGACTTAAGAGAAACCTGGGTGGGGGAAGGTGTGTGGGGAACACTGAAAGTTGAGGTTGGGGGAGGTTCTGGTTACTGTAAAGCCTTTGGATACAATGACTTCTCCACTAACCCCCAACTGGGCTTTTCAAGGGGCAGGGGATGGGGAGGAGGAAGAACAGCTCCTCTGAAGGTCTAAAAGTGAACAACCTGCTAGCAGAGGTACCAGGCCAACTCCTGAAACCATTCCTATTTTATGAAGCAAGGAAGGCACCCACCCAGTCAGAGGGGGGAGAGAGTTGCCATCTCTCTCTCTCTCTCTCTCTTTCTCTTTGTCCCCCTCTCCTTCCCTCCCTCCCTCCCCTCTGCCCCTCCTCCCTGTTTGACTTCAAGGAAGGGCTAGACAGCTGAGACTCTGGAGAGAGATACATGTTAGACTTGGTGGTGGTATAGTGTGTGAGTGGGTGGTAGGTAGTAGAAGCAGGTGATCTAATTACAGGCCCTTTTCTAGAAAGGTTTCCTTTCTTAGTTCTGTCACCATGTGTGTGAACTTGGGCAGTTTAGTTCCCCACTTACTAAAGCTCAGTTTCCTCACTGGTAAAATGAGTGGTTTGCATTAGATTGGCCTCAAAGATCCCAAGGCACCAACATAGTAGTGGGGCATGCTTCCTGAATGAAGATGCCCGGTACTTCCTTGTCCTCCACTGGGGGAAATAGCTATCAGTCCACAGGCTGGTGCTACTACTTGCTTTCCCTTCCACTCCCCCAGCTGAGGAACTGGACGGCTTTCTTCCTGGATTCCTGTATCAGAGGTCAGATTGTCCTCTTTGCTGCCATTGCCCAAGAACCCTTTTTGCCCCAAGTGAAAATATTTTTCATCCTAATTCTAGAATTGAGATCTCGGTGAGTTGGGGAACTAGCTCATGCAGAAAACTTTTTCACTGTTCAGGAAGCTCTTCATCTTTTCTGCAGTCTGGAGAAGGAAGGCACATAGTCAAATCAACAAGTATTTATTAAATGCATTAGCACTGTGCTGAGCAGTGGAGATACAAGGAAAGGCATAACCCAGACAATCTCTTTATTCAAGGAACTCACAGTCTAATGAGGGAGACAACATGCAAACAGCATGCAAACAAACAAGATATATTCAGAGGAAATTGGAGAGAATCTCAAAGGGAAGGCGCTGGTGCTAAGGGGATCAGCAAAGCCTTCTTGTAGAAGGTGGGACTTGAAGGAAATCAGGGAAGCCGGAAGGCAGAGGTGAGGAGGGAGAGAATTCCAGGCATGGGGGATAATCAGAGAAAGGGCTCAGAATCGGGAGATGGGGTAGATCCCATGAGAGAAATGGGGGCAGGGGGTGGCCAGGGTCATGGAATCACAGAATATATGGAGGGAAGTAGAGTATAAGAAACTTGGAAAGGTAGGAAGGGGTCATGTTGTGATGGGCTTTAAAAGCCAAGCAAAGAATTTTATATTTGATTCTGGAGGTAATTGGGAGACACTAGGCAGGTAGGAAGCCTCGGTGCCCTCTAGGTCCTCAACAGCAGCCCTGTGGCTACAGGTTCCCTACTCCTGCACTAGAGTTTATTGAATGGGGGAGGGCCAGATCTGTGCTTTGGGAAAATCAGTTTGGCAGCTAAATGGAAGATGAACTTTAAAGGTAGAGGGACCAATCAGCAGGTTAGTGCAACAACGTAAGAATGAAGCAATGAGGGCTTGTACCAGTGTCTGGTACAGTGTCAGAGGAGAGAAGCTGGGGAGCACCAGAGATAGTAGAAAGGTAGAAACCGTACTGGGTGCTGTGGCAGACACAAATAATAAAGCTTAGCCTTCCCCTCAGAGATAATGCAAAATTGATGGAATTTTCCACTTGTCTTGGATGGGTCTCATGAACACTTCTGGAATGATGCTTCTTTTGCTTTATAAGTTATGGCTTGCAAGCCAGTGTTAATATTCCTTTAGTATACTTGGAATCTGTGTAAGCGTGTGCACCTGCATGTGTGTGCATGCTTGTTTTGTTCATTCCATTGTCTTACATTCACTGTTCACTTCCTATTCTCCCTCCACCCTTCTCCTCCTTGATAACCACCCTGCTGTTTTGGAAAAACTTGTCCATTGGGGTCCTGCTATTCTGATTGGTGACTTCCTCTCCAGGATCAATATTTCAAGAAGTCCCTCCCACAGTATATCACAACAGGAAGGGCTGAAAGGGAACCTGACATACTTTGCTTTATGTAATAGATATATTCCTGGAAGGTCACATTCACTCACTCATTCATTCAACAAGCATTCGTTAAATACTTATTATCTGCAGAGCTGTAGAGTAGGCTTTCTTTACTGTTTCCCAGCTTGCTGAGTGTGGTTGGCTTAAAATAGGATTAAGTTTAAAAGATCATGGCTTCTTTTTTGTGTTCTTTGGCCATTTTTTCAGACATGTCTGATTCTTCATGACCCCATGTGAGGTTTTCTTGGCAAGGTTCCTGGAGTGGTTTGCCATTTTCTTCTCCAGCTCATTTCAAACAGGGTTAAGTGACTTACCCAGGGTCACACAGTCTGAGGCCAAATTTGAACTCAGGAAGAGGAGTCTTTTTGACTCTAGGCCCTGAACTCAACCCTAGCTGTCCCATAACCCTTTACTTTTGCCTCTTTGTTAATATTGGGAGAGAGATAAAGTTTAGAATGGGGCACAAAAGCCTAGATAGGATAAAACTAATAATAGTGTTTATATGGTATTGGAATGAGATAACATAGAGTACTTGCAAAGTGATATATATGTAAATGCTAGCTATTATGATTAATTGATTGGGGGTTTGCAAAGAGCTTTACATATGTTATCTCATTTGAGAATCCCTGCCCTCAAGGAACTAACAGTAGAGGGATGAGTCAGCTAAACACTTGTTAAGCATCTGTTATGTGCTAAGCAGAGTCTGAGGCTTGGTGGATACAAAGGCAAAAAATGTCCCTGCCCTTAAGGAACTTACATTTTATTGGAAGAGACAACTGTACATTTGTTAAGTACCTTTAGTAGGACACTAGGTGCAGTGGATAGAGTGCCAGGCCTAGAGTCAGGAAGACTCATCAATCTGACCTCAGACACTTAAGAGCTGTGGGACCCTAGGTGAATCATTTAACCCAGTTTGCCTCAGTTTTCTCATCTGTAAAATGAGATGGAGAAGGAAATGGTGAACCACTCCAGTATCCCTGGCAATAAAATCTCAAATGAGGTCATGGAGAGTCAGACATGACTGAGAAATGACAAAAGGAAGAAGGAGAAGGAGAAGAAGAAGTAGAAGAAGAAGAAAGGAGGAGAAGGAAAAGAAGAAGAGGAAGAGGAGGAAGAGGAAGAGGAAAAAGAAGAAGAAGAAGAAGAAGAAGGAGAAGGAGAAGAAGAAGAAGAAGGAGAAGAAGAAGAAGAAGAAGAAGAAGAAGAAGAAGAAGAGGAAGAAGAAGAAGAAGAGGAAGAAGAAGAAACGAGAAGGAAAAGAAGAAGAGGAAGAGGAGGAAGAGGAAGAGGAAAAAGAAGAAGAAGGAGAAGAAGAAGGAGAAGGAGAAGAAGAAGGAGAAGGAGAAGAAGGCACCACCACCAATGTGGGATGGAACAAGTCCTGTGATTTTATTGATAATAGGCAATTCCCACTACCAAATACAGATCACTACCTTCTGTGCAACTTAGAGTCTGTAGAGCTGTCTGGAGCTTAGAGAGGTTAAGTGGTTTACCTAAGGTTGCACAATCAATATGGAGCAGAAGCAGAAGCAGAGCTTGAATCCAGGACTTTCTTACTCCAAGGCTCATCTTCTATCCATTCTACCACTCTGCCTCTTGGGTATAAAAATCTCTCTAATAAATATAATGTAATTTTTGGGGACAGGGTTGAGGCAGCTGGGCGGGGGGGGGAGGGGTTGATTCTGTAATAACTTCATATAGAAGGTAGAGTTTGAGATGAGCCTTGAGGGGAAGGTGGAAGTGAGGAGGGAAGGGCATTCCAAGAATCCAGGACAGTCAAAGTAAAAGCATGCAGAGGGGAGATAGAGTGTGTATGTGTGTGTAAAATCTCACTTTGGGAACACTATACATGTTATTTCATTCAGTCAGCAAACACCTAAAATGTATAAGGCATTTGTTTATACACTGGGAAGCCCCAAGAGCTTCCCAGTGTATTCCCAGTATACACTGGGAAGCCTTCTGAAACATCTCACTTTGTGTTCTTCTCTTTGCTAATGTCTAAGGAATAGTTTGAAGGAAAAGACCAATGAATTAACTATGGTCACAGATAAACCATAATCGGTTAAATTTTGCAAATAGAACTCTACTTAAAGTGCACTAGGGGAGATGTCTAATAAAGCAGAGAACATTTGTGAAACTTCTTACAAAATGAAGATTCCCTACCTAGTCTTTTTTGTAAATGCATTTTTTACTTTTGCTTGAAACAGGGTCTGACTATAAAGAGAAATTAACTGCTTAGGATTCTGAACTGGAAGGAACCTTAAGAGCTCAACAAATCTAACCCAAATGGGAAACTGAGGCTCAGTCTGGTGGCTTAAACCCAGTTCCTCTGACCTTCAGTCCTGTGCTCTTCCTAGTACCTTGTAATTCAATTAATTTTTGAGCTAGCGGGTGTCAGATTGTGGGTATAATCATTTCTAAATAGCAATTAGTTCAGTTCTATGAACGATAGAAGCTCTTGGGGCTTCCCAGTGTATAAACAAATGCCTTATACATTTTAGGTGTTTGCTGACTGAATGAAATAACATGTATAGTGTTCCCAAAGTGAGATTTTACACACACACACACACGCACACACACACACATACACACACACACATACACGCACACACATACACACACATACACACACACACGCACACACATACACACACACGCACACACATACACACACACACACACACACACACACACGCAGAGTTACCCTTCTACATCACAAGTCTCCCCATTGCTATTTCGATATATCAGGAATCGGCATAAGAGATTGTTATAAATGGGGCCCCCATCTAGAGCAAGGCTCATTTCTGGGCCAATAACAAAACTGAAACCTGGAGGGAAAGAAGAATCTTTAATTATGGTCCTTGCAAGAAGAGGGCACATTTCATACTAAAACAAAGAGCAACATTTGTTTTGAAATCAGGAAAGCTTTCATGAATTTTTAGCTCCTAGGGGAGTGCTGCCATTTGTTCAGACCAATGCAAGCCCTTTTATACTGTTCCAAACTGGAATCTCCCGCCTCACCATCTATTGGCTAGAAGAAGCCTTCTGAAACATCTCACTTTGTGTTCTTCTCTTTGCTAAGCTTCCCCTCAAACAGCTGCTCAAACCTGCACACAAGTTTCTCACCTTTTATCTGACCATGTTAGGTCACAACTTTGATTAACTGCTGTCACTTAAAGCTGGGAGGAGTTTTAACTCTGTGGAAATAAAATTCCTTTTTTGTTTCCCACAGAAATTTAATGGGAATTTTTTGGGAGTTTTGTGGATGTATCAGATGACACAGAGGTTTAGAAACTCAGAAATGTGTAAAATTCTGTATAGTATTGTATAATATAGAACTATTTTGTCTTTTAATACTGTAATAATTCAGACTTCTTCTCTGATATGAAGGGAAAGTAAAAAAATTTCACTCAGATTTTCCAGATCATGGGAATTCTGCACCCCTAATCCTTGCGATATGGAAGGGCTGACTGTATGTGCATAGGTATGCATATATGTACACCCATACATGTACATGTAGACACACATATATATGTATACACATATATGTAAATGCTAATTATTATTGATTGAATCAATTTCTTTCACTTTTCTTTCAGTTTTGCAATGTGGTTATTTTCATACTTAATATTTCTCCCTTTTGTGCCTAGTCTGGACTCCTACCTGATTTTGGTCCTTTTCTAGAGATAGCAGCCTCAGCTCAAAGTCTAAGGAGGGCTTGGATGTTCAGAAATACGTGGGTGATTGAGAGCTGTATAATATAGTATAGTATAGTATATAGTATATAATATAGTATAGTATAGCATAGCATAACATAGCATTGCATAGTATAATAGAATGACAAAGGCCTACGGTGACTAGTGCCAGAGCCAATGACATTGTGGAGTCATGTTGTGAGGAGGTGGGCTTGGATGTTTCTCTCAGTCCCTGAGGTTCTCACCCGTCACTCCTCCCTGCTCCAGAAAGCTGACTTTGCCACCTTTCTGGCTCCAGCTTTGGATGTTAGGGCTCTTGCCTTTAGCTTGATATGGCTGCTGACTGGACCTTTGGCCAGGAGCCCCAGGAACAGTCCTTCTGTGGGTCACCCTCCCCCTTCTCCCTTCCATTACAATTTATGGCCTTGTACCACTGACTGCCCACTGGCCAATGGTTCTCCTGGGAGCCCTGAGGAGCTGGCTACAGCCGCACTGAACAGCTTCCTCCACTCCCCTCTGACCCCTCTGACCACAGTGGACTTTCTTACTTGGCAACTAGCCCCTATTAAAAATTCAGGGGCCTTGCTCTGAGGATTCCAGTGATGGAAGAGACAAAGAGGAGATTGAGTGAAGGGAGTGCAGATATTCACAATTAAAGATGATGATAATAACTCATTTCTGTAACACTTTCATGTTTATGAAGCTCTTTTCTAATAACATTGTGAGGTACATAGTTTCTTATTATCCCCATTTTATGGATGTGGAATGAAGAAAAACCCCCAGAGAAGTTAAATGATCTGGTTCATGGTTACACAGTGTGTCAGTGCTGACATTCGCTGTGTAAAGAAAGGTCTAAGACCAGAGAAAGAATGTAGGGTGTGAGAAACAGAAGCCCCCAAGTTAGTAGTGGAAGCGGGGGAGGGAGAAGACCTAGGTATCAGATACTTTCTTCACCATACTGGGAGGTAGGGTCATCCTTTATCTGTTTATTTATTTAGAACAGAATCCATTTTTATTTGAAAGTATTAAATAGTTTTCTAAAATTAATCAAACTTTCAAAGCAAACATTTCAGACAAAAATGTTAAGACAGCTTTTTCCAAGTTCAGTAAACATTATTCTTTTCATCATTGTATAATAAAAACTCATCTAAGCCAAATACAGAGCTGTGGGATGAATCTAACCTACTCTAAATGACCCATGATCTTAAAACAGTACTTCACAGTTTAATTTTGCCATTGCAGGTTTAATTACAAGCAGATGTTTAACAAATAACCATTACTACAAGTTGTAAGCATAACCATTAAAAAAACCACCATAACACTAAACCTATTCTTTCTTCAAAATGTATAACAATGATTTACTTCAAAGGGTCGGTTCTTCTGTCCCTATCCTACCCCTTCCACTCCCTTCATCACAGAAAGGTACAGTTAATGTACTAAACACAGTAAAGCTGTTAACAGTACAGGATGAAGTGTTATTAAGGTATCATGATGTATTGAAAAAACAGTTGAACTAAGTGTGAGAAAACAGAAAACCTTGGCCTCTAGTCTCTCTCTCCTCCCCTCTCCCCTGCTCCTAATTCACTATGGGGCCTTGGGCTGCTATCTCCATGACTTGAAAACATTTCTTTTTCACTTCCTGTGTCTTTAGGTTCAAAGCTTGGCTCATGTACCATGTCTTTCAAAGGCTTTTCCTGATCCTTCTACCTTCTCAACCTTCCTGTTTACCTAAATTATCCTGTAGTTTTCAGTATATACATATATACATGTAGGTAACACATATATACATAGATATGTATTGATAATGCATTTTTTGTTTTAGTATAATCAAGTGCCCCTGATAGAATAATGTGATTAAAGATCTTCCACACCCATTAATGGGCCTGGGAAGATTTGTAGGAAGACCCACCCCTTTTTGTTAATTTCTGATGCACTGATTCTCAATGATTGTGATACCCTCTGACTCTGAAAAATGTATAAATACTCTGAAGTGAGGTATTACTTTGGGGCTTACTCTTTGGAAATGTTTGTTTGGCCAGAGGAGACTCTGGGCAGCCACTAAGAAGCTCCCCCAGCTTTGAAAACCCAGATGTTGGTGCTTCTCTCTCTGGTAACTGTATGTATGTAGTGGTCAGACAGCTGGATCTGTCTGTTGATCTGTGATATATGTATTGCTTATGTCAGACAGTTGGAAGCCCTGTCTATTGATTTTGATTTCTCTATATTTTCTCTGTAGTTTGGAGTGCTGACTTAAGTTCCCCCTGAACTAAGTGAATGATCCTTGTGTCTGATTAAAATGATTGTTGACCCCTTGTCTGGTCACTGGATTCAGATGGCTCTAGAGGAGAAGTGAGGTTGGTGACCTGCACAGCCCTCCCTCACTCAAAACAAAGTCAAGTGCTAGTCATGTCATTATTTCTCTGATGGCATGGTCTTCTTCAGCAATGAAGGATGAATACACAATAAGCATTTATTAAACACCTACTGTGTGCTAGGTACTGAGGATACAAAGAAAGGCCAAAGCTAGTCTCTGCTTTTGAGGAGCTTTGTAAAATGAGAAAGTAGAACTAGATGACCTCCAAAATCCTTTCCTCTTATATCAGGTCATTCTATAAATTTAGAGATCGACAATCATTAGGATAATCCAGGGCCACTGTTAAATAAATGCCCAACTTCTTCACCTAAAAACTTAGTAGTATGAGGCTAACTCATCTCCTCCTACATCCAAACTTCTTTTTCCTTACTTACTTGCACAGATCAGGCTAGTTGCTTCCCCATTTCCCTCCTTTCTTCTTATTTTCCTTCTTGCCCTCAGTTTTGGCTTCTGCTGCACCCCTACCCTGGAATTCTTTCCCTTTTACCCCCTCTTCTGCCTCTCTAGCCACTGAGGTTAGAAAATTCCCCTGACCATGCCAATCCACAGAGCTCTCCCTCTTCTTTGAAGTCTTAAGAGGGTTCATCATTTATATAAAAGGCCTGGAGTCTGAAGACATGGCTGCTAATCCCATCCTCTTTAAGTGGCCAGGGTTAGCCCTCTGGCTTTCAGTTTCCTCATTGGCTCAATGGGGGATAATTAATTCAAAGGATTGTTGTGACAATCTACTAAGGGAATATGTATAAAATGCTTTGTAAACCATAAATGTGAGCAATCGTTAGGGCCATGCACTTGGGTGCCTAATCATATATCAGTTAGTAAGCATTTATTAAGTGCCTACTGTGAGCCAGGCAGGGCAGCTAGGTGGTGCACCAGGCCTGAAGTTAGGATCTTCCTGATTTCAAATCTAGCCTCAGACACTTACTAATTGTACGACCCTTTGCAAATCACTTAATCCTGTTTGCCCCTGTTTCCTCACCTGCCAAATGAGCTACGGAAGAAATTGGCAAACCCCTCTGGTATCTCTGCCAAGAAAACCCCAAATGGGGGTCATCAAGTTGGACATGATTAAAACACCTGAATGATAACAAAAATGTGCCAGGCACTGTGCTAAGAGCTTTGTTAATATTATCTCATTTGAGCCATGCAACAACCCTGTTAGGGAGGTGCTGTCATTATTCCCATTTTACAGTTGAGGAAACTGAGGGTGGATGTCAAGTGATTTGCCCAAGGTCACATAGCTAGTAAGTGTCTGAGATCTGATTGGACCTCAAGTCTTCTTGATTCCAGACTCGATGCTCTAACCTGAATGACTTCCATTTATACTGATTGCTTTCTACTATTGTTGCAAACACAGAGAGTCTGAGGACCTGTGTTTGAATCTGAGGTACCGGGGTGTCTTGGGCTAGTCAGTAATCCCCAGTTCTTTCCTCTGTAAAACGAGAGAGCTAGAGAAATCTACTTCCTGGCAATTGTGTTCTGTGTAAGTTCTGTCCTCTAAACACAGTGGCAGATATTTGACCTTGCCTTTTTTCTCTCCTCTACCCCGTGCGTGGCGCACAGTAGGTGTTTTCTGAATGCTGAGTGAGTGGACTGACTGGCTGAATGAATGAGTACTCAGCTATGACTTTGTCCTTGGAGAGCACTGTCTAAGTCAGATACACTGACGTAAATATACCTGACTCATAGAGAATGCAAAAGGTCACAGAAGGAAAGGATGCACAGACCACAAAATACCAACAGGAAACCAATATCATATTACTACTGTAAAATATTCACATCTTATTCGTGTCAGGGATAAGTGTGCAATTGGCTTGGGGTGTGGGTCCAGGGCAGAGGAGGAGGGAGCCGCTGGAGGGGCTCCAATTCCAGGTAGGGTGTGCAGGGCCAGAAGAGCTATTACTGGTCTTCATCCAGGCCCAGAAGGCTTCCTGGAGGGAATTTGGTGAGGGTTCTATAGCCATTGGAACAGTGGGAGAGAGACAGGGAGGGTTCAGCCTGGGAACAAAGGATGGTCAAAAAGAGAGGATGCACTGGACATTTTCTAGGAGTTCATTGAAATGAGGGGACTATCCTCCTCTCTCTATTCTGATCCTTTTAAATTTGGAATTCTTAATCTGGGGTCCATGAACGTCTTTTTTTTTTTTTCGAGGTAGTCAGGGTTAAGTGACTTGCCAGGGTCATAAAGTTAGTATCTGAGACTGGATTTGAATGTAGGTTCTCCTGACTCTAGACCCAGTGCCCTATCCACTGTGCTACCTAGCTGCCCTAATGAACTTGGTTTTTAAGAAAAAAAAATTTTGATTATTGTATTTCTGTGATTTTTTTTTAAAGACTGGGTTTCCCTGTTACCCAAGTTGGTAGTACAGAGATCACTCATGGGCAAGTCTCACTCTGTTTCAGAATGACCTACCCTGTTTCTGTTCTGGGCTGGTTTGCCCTTCCTTAGGCAATATGGTATGTAATTAACACATATCTTAGTTTGGAAATCTGATTCGCATAACCCACTATGGCTCAGAGTTCCTAAGCTCAAGAGATCCACCAGCCTCTTGATCATTATAGGCCACCATCTCCAGTCAAGTAGGGGCAGTCTAAACTATTTCCAGGACTTAGTTGTAATGGTCATTAGTGTTATTTGAAGCATTATTATAAGTAGGAGAGAACTAAGACTAGAAAAAGGTAGATGGACTATTTTTTTTCCTTTTAAAAGGGGAGGCAGTGTGGAGAAGAGATTTAGAATCTGCAAACTAGATGCCAGGGAGCTAGACTTTGATTCTTGAGAAAACTGAGAATCCATTTTTAAAGGGATAGCTAGTGAACCTCTAGAAAAGGAAGCAGTCATCACAAAAAGCTAGTATGACCTCATCAAGAACAAGTTGTGCCCCTCTCTACTTCCTTTTCAGATGGAGTTACTAAACTGGTGGAATGGAGTATACTGTGGATATAGTTTAACTAGATTTCAATAAAGTATTTTGTAAAAAAGTATTTCATTGCATTCTTGTGGAGGAGATGGAGAGATGTGATCTAGAAGAGCTGAACCTGGTTCTGTGACCTAATCAGAAAGTGATCATTCCAATATGGAAATATGGAAATATGTTTTGCATAATTGCACATGTATAACTTAAGTTACTTACTGTCTCTGGAAGAGAGGGAGGGAAGGAAGGAGGGAAAGATTTGGAACTCAGAACTTTTGAAAAAAACAAATATTAAAAATTGTTTTTACATGTAACTGAAATAAAATAAGATGTTAGTCAGAAAATGTGGTCATTAATGATTCTATATGAACTTGGTAGGAAGTCTCCAGTGGAGTGCCCTAGGGAGTTGTACTTAAAGACGTGTGCTGTGTAACATTTTTATCAAAATCTTAGATACAGATAGACACTACCTTTATCAGATTTTCAAATGACACAAAGCTAGGTGACATAGTAAATGTAATGAGTGTGATGACAAAATTTAAAGAAAAACCCCGTAAAACAGAACTTATGGGGAGAATCTTGGGATGAATCTAATAAAATTAGAGATGAATAGAGATAAATGTGTTTCGTCTTAGATTTGGGTTCAGAAAATTGGATTCAAAAGTACAGGTTGGGGGAGATTTGGTTAGGCAGCAATTTGAGAAGAGATCTAGGAGTTTTGGGACTTGAGGCTTGACACGAATCAGCAGCCTTTAAAACAGTTAATATGATTAATGCAGCTAAAGTGAAAGATCCATCACAAGAGGCAGGAATGAGGAAATGAGGAGATGATAATTCCTCTGTATGCTGTGAGCACTGTGCTCAGTTCTGGGAACCACAGTTTATGAAAGACAATGATATGCTGGAAGACCTCCAGAGTAGGGTGTCCACCAGGTGAAGCCTATCCCTCAGAAGGCAGAGGAGTCCAAGTTGGGTTGAAAGGAGAAAAGTTTTTTAGGAGGATAATCAGACACGAATGCCGAGACCCCCAGGACAAGGTACAAAGGAGCCCACAGCCCAGGAGATGCAGGGAAGATTTATGCTTGAAAACTGCAAAGGGGAGGTTCATGGAAGAGTTGGGAAAAAGAAAGGATAATCTTTCTCAGGAACAGGTGGATGTAGAAGCAGGATGTTTTGCAGTTGACTGCAAGGCTGGTTTGGGCCAGTTTTTTTTGGAGGGGGTGGTACATCTCTGTAAGGTCAGCCAGCGAACACCAGTAAAGATCTGGGAATGAGCAAGACTGGCTCACCGCAGGCTCCAGGGCACCATTCAGCAAACAGGCTTATTTTGTGCCCAGTGGCAGACATATTAATCTCAGGAGTACTTCCACAAGGGTAACCAGGATGATAACATGACTGGAAACCACAATACTGATACTACTACTAATAATATTGTTCAGTCACATCCAACTCTTCATGAGTTCCTTTTTTGGCAAAGATACAGGAGTGGTTTGCCATTTCCTTCTCCAGCTCATTTTACAGATGAGGAAACTGAGGCAAACAAGGTTAAGTGACTTGCCCAGGGTCATGCAGCCAGTAAATGTCTGAGGCCAGATATGAACCCAGGAAGATGAGTCTTCCTGACTCCAGGTTTGGCATTCTATCCTTTGCACCACCTAGTTGCCCCTCCATTGGTCTTTGGAACCTCTTAAATCTCAGTTCTCTAGAGGCTTGTACTCCTTGACCCCTTGTATAGCTAGAAGAACAAAAGATGTTAAAGATATGTGTCTTTGTTTTAGGAAGAAGTTTGAGATCTTGAAAAAAGATTCCTAGAATCAGAATCCACAGCCAAAAGACATCTCAGAGGCTCTTTAGGCCAATGACATCTTAATTTACAGATGAGGAAACTGAGACTTGGGAAAGAGAAATAACTTGCCCAAGGTCACACAGATTGTAAGTGTTAGAGGCAGGACTTCTGAATCTAGAACCACCTCTCTTCTCTCACCCCTACCCCACCATGCTCCCCTAAACCCCAGCAACTATATAACTTCCAGAAGGAAACCCAGTTTACTGTCCTCTGGCTGTTTAAGTCTGGACCTAGCTCATTGTCCATTTATAGTGTCTTCCTGAGATAATATAAGTGTCATAACTTGCGTATCACAGTCCATTCAAAAGGCACTTACTTATGCATTTAGTTTTTTCTGGGTGGATATTTAGGCCAAATTCTTTAGATTTTCATGGATCTGATTTGGGAGGTTTGAGCAATGTGGGAGACTGATGCAAACCTGCAAACGGGAGCATCCAGAGCTTAGTAAAGTAGCTAACATATTGGATTCAAAGTCATGAAGTTCAAATCCTGCTTCAGCTTTGTGACCCTGGGCAAGTCACTTAACCTCCTTGGGCCTCCATTTCCTCATCCGTAAAATGAGCCATCGGGACCAAGTAGGTCCTGTGATCTATAAGGGACACCTCTTCAACTTGGACCTTGGTTTGGACTTCCAGCAGGGTCACAGTGAGCATCTTTGATGACTACAAGTCTGTTTTATGGCTCATTTGATATAAATAAGCAGAGATTGCTGACCACGTCCGTGGTTCTGTCTTTCAAAGAATCCCCCATGATTCTGACACGTGCTTGGGAGATACCTCGTCGGAGGAGAGCCTCGGTGCCTGCATTTTGCTCTAGTGAATCAAATAATGCTTTTTGTAGTCAACAAGCAGTAAGAGCAGTGGGAGCTTGTATCCTTGATGCCTTTCAGTCAAAAGAAGAAGCACTCTTCTATGGAATCTCATTTGCCAGTAACTGCCTGTTCTCTTCTCATCCTCTCATCAAAGATGCCCTCAATACACCTGTAGGTTGCTCTCCTAAAGACTGTAGTTATTGATATTCTCTCAATCACCTTTGGTGGGGAAGGGGTAATAAAAAAGACCGAGGATTTTCTTCCCCCATTCCTTTGGTTTCCTGAGAATGAATCTCTCCACACTCTCAGAATTGTGTGGCTTTCAGCAGGGGACCTCCTCTGTGTTTACTTGGTTCAGCTTCTTTTTCCATCCTTCTTTTTATTTTATTATTCATGTTTTATTTTAAAATTTTTCTCCTACCTCCCCCTGCATTAAAAACAAACCAACAGACTATACTCTTTGTAATAAATATTCCTAGTTAAGCAAAACAAATTCCCACATTGGCTGTATCTGAAAATATATGTCTTAGTCTGTATCTAGAATCCATTACCTATCAGGTAGATAGAGCACTAGACCTGGAGTCAGAAAGGTCTGAGTTCAAATTCAAACTCAGACATTTATGTGATCCTGGGCAAGTCACTTAACTTCTGTATGCATCAGTTTCCTCAGCTTTAATATAGGTATAATAATAGCATCTACTTCACAGGTTTGTTGAGAGGGTGATATGTTTGTAAAGTGCTTAGCACAAAACCTGGCACATAGTTAAGGAGGTGATTAATAAATACTTGTTTTCTTCCTTCCTTTCTTCCCCTGGTTAAAAAAAAGAAAAGAAAAAACATATTCGTATAAGAAATATGCAAAGTCTAAAGTCCATCACTTATATGAAAGTGAGAAGCTTTGTCATTATTTGCTTGGAAACATGGTTGGTCATTGTGTTGATCAGCGTACTTAAGTCTCAAAACTGTATTGATAGTGTTAGTGTATAAATTGGACATTGAGACCTTCTCAAGTTTCTCTGAAACCTTTCCTTTTGTTATTTTTTTTTACAGCTTATGTCCTCCTATATTCATACTGTATAAAGACATTCCTGATTTGATGGGCACCCCCTTAGTTTGCAGTTTTCTGTCACATAAAAAGAACTGCTATAAATTTTTTTTGCATATATGGGTGGATCCTTTTCTTTTTTGACTTCTTTGGGAGGTAGGCCTAGCAAGTTATCCCTAGGTCAAAGGATATGAACCAGTTTAATGATTGTTTGAGTATAATTCCAAATGTTTTCTGGAATAACTGACCAATTGGCAGCTCCATCAGCAACACGTTAATGTGCCTATTTTCCCACAGCCCCTCCAATATTGTCATTTTCCTTTTTTTCTCAGCTTTGCCAGTCCGATGGGTGCTCATTGGAACATAAGACTTACTTAAATTTCCATTTATCTAATTTTCTGTGATTTGGATTTTTTTTCAAACGGCTATTGATAACTTGGATTTCTTCTTTTAAAAGCTGCCTATTCATATCCTGTGACATTTATCAATATTAACTTTGTTTTCTTTAGTACTTTTCCACTAAATATAGATATTTCCACTAGATATATATCTGGGACAGTGATGTTAGGAGTCCAAATGTTAAGGAAACGAAGCAGCCCCATTGTTCTTGATGGGAAAACATTTGTTACAAAAACCTTTATAGATTTTTTTCCCATTCTTCATCTGTTTGTTATGTCCTTCCAGTTTCATCCCCAAATGTCCCCAGAATGACATTACTTACTTAGTTACATCTTTAACCAAATTTTCTTTATTGCTTCTTTTAAAAATATAACTTTTATTTTACTTTTTGTTGATTAACAAGCGTTAATTTTCTCTTCCTCCCACCCCACTAGAAAACAACTAGCAAAAAATGTATAGTCAAGCAAAACACATTTCTGCATTAACTGTGTTCAACTCATGTTCCCCACCCCCTCCCAAAAGCAAAATCAAAAACATTTGCCTTAGTCTGCATGCTGAGTCGGTCATCTATCTGGAGGTGGGTTACATATTTCATCATGAGTTCTCTGGAACTATTGTTGACTCCATTATATTGATCAGTGTTCCTAAGTCTTTCAAAGCTGTTGTCTTTGCAATATTATTGTGTGTGTGTGTGTGTGTGTGTGTGTGTATATATATATATATATATATATATATATATTTTTTTTTTTTTTTGGTTCTGCACACTTCTTGTTTGTATCAGTTCATGCAAGTCTTTGTAGGTTTCTCTAAAGCTGTTCGTCATTTCCTTATAGCCCAATGTTATTTCATGACATTCATAAACAAATTGACGGGGACCCTTTCAGTTTCCAATTCTTTACCATCACCAAAAGAGCTTCTATAAATATTTTTGTACATAGGAGTCCTTTACCTCTTTCTTTGATCTCTTTGGGGGAAGGGGTGGCCCTAGTAGCATTGTAGTTTAAATTGGGTCAAAGGATACGCACAGTTTAATAGCTTTTTGGCCCTAGTTCTACAAGCTTTAAAATCAAACAAACTTGGCTTCCCTTCCATTGCTTTTCCAGGTTCTATAAGGAAGAGCTGTTCATAATTTTCCATTAGCCTTCTCCACACGATTTTAAAAACGAGTTTATATTCTAAACAGATCCAAACCTTGGCTGCCAGATCTTTCCACTTTGCAAGGAAAGTCATGGGATCATAGATTTAAAGCTGAGAAGGACCTTAGAGGTCATCTTGTCCAAATTCTTCATTTTACAGATGAGGACATGGAGGCCCAAATCAAAGGTTTGCTGGCTGAGGTGGTTTTAAGGCTCTCTTTTTGTTTTCTTGTTGTGGTAATTCATTTACATTGATTAAACTTCTTAATGAAATTATTCTAATCAGGGTTGATGTCCTCTTCTCCACCCATTTCCCTTTGCTTGATGTCAATAACTTGTTTAAATAGGTCCAGTTGGAGTCATTTTAATTGCCTGCCTTATCTCTTTCTCATTTATATTCTTCTAGTTTTGTGCTAATTTTGATCTTTGCTCTAACAAGCCAATGGTCTCACCATATATGCAGAGAGAGCTGATTCAGGAATGACCCCCACGTCAGTATCAGGTCTGTTAAAATATGATCAGTTTCATTTTTAATGATGTTTCTTGGTGCTTACTGTGTCCAACATTGCCTGATTCTTTTCTTATAGCAAGCATTCATGAGAGAGGTGAGGTTTTGGCATCATCTGTGAGCCTTTGACTTATTCTTATTCTTGAACCATATTTTGCACCATTTTTTTTTTTTTGCCGTCCTCCTCTCTTTCTATCTTTGTGTTGAAGTCACCCAGCATCAAATTATATATTGATTTAATTCAGAGGATCTCATCAAATTCTTTGTAAAATTTCTCTGCCTTCTCACGCTCTGTAGTGAGGCTTTGCTGGTCAACATGGTTTCTAGGCTCTATAAGCACAAAGGGACTTTGGACTTTTTCAGCAGCCCAATATGCCTCTCTGCCTCAAGTGCCTCCCCACTACCAAAGTGACAGACAAAAAGCATAAGGTCTGACTGTTGCTCTCCTGCTCAGTAGCTTCTAATGACTCCTCATTGCTTCTAGGATCAAATACAAAGTCCTCTGCTTGACATTTATTTATTTATTTATTCATTTATCTATCTATTTATTCTTCTAAATTTATTAATGTGTTTTCAGTTTTCAGCATTCAGTTCCATAAGTTTTAAATTTTCTCCCCCTCCTTCCCTGCTCCCTCCCTGAGATGGCATGCAATCTTCTATGGGCTCTACACATACATTCCTATTTAACACATTTTCACATTAGTCATGTTGCATCGAAAAATTATAGCAAATGGGAGAGACCATAGGAAAAACAAACCAAAACATAACAAAAGAGAAAATAGTCTGTTTCATTCTGCGTTTCAGTTCCATAATTTTTTCTCTGGATGTGGATGGCATTTTGTATCATGAGTCCTTTGGAAATGTTTTAGGTCTTTGCCTTGCTGTGAAGGTTTGTCTATCAAAATCAGTCCTTGGACACTGTGGCTCTTACTGTGTGTAATGATTTCCTGGTTCTGCTTGTTTTGTAAACATCAGTTCAAATAAGTCTTTCCAGGGTTTTCTGAAGTCCACCTGTTCGCCATTTCTTGTAGCACAATAGTAGTACTCCATTACATTCTTATACCACACCTTGTTCAGCCATTCCCCAGTTGATGGGCATCCCCATAATTTCCAGTTCTTGGCCTCCACACAAATAGTTACTACTCTGTTTGACATTAAAAACTCTTTGTAAACTGGCTCCAGCTTACTTTTCCAGTTTTATTATATATCATCACCCTTCATAGACCTGACAGTCCAGTCAAATGGACCTTCTTGCTGTCTCAAATGCATGACATTTCCTCTAACATCTCTATGCTTTAAAGATGTTACTTAAAAATATTTTTATTTATTTCATTTAATATTTCCCAAATATATTTTTAAAAATATGAGCATTCATTTCTTAAAATTTCAAGTTCCAAATTCTCTTCTTCCATCCCATCCTTCCCCGCTTCTTGGGCTGACAGACAATAAGGTAATTGATTATACATAACATCAGGGGCAACGAGGTGGTTCAGTGGATAGAACTGTCAACCTGGAGTCAGAGAGACTTATCTTCCTGAGTTCAAATCTGGCCTCAGATATTTACTAGCTGTGTGACCCTGGGCAAGTCATTTAACCCTGTCTGCCTCAGTTTCCTCATCTGTAAAATGAGCTGGAAAAGAAAATGGTAAACCACTTCAGCAACTTTGCCAAGGAAATGCTAAATTGGATCATGGAGAGTCAGACACTACTGAAAAACAACCGAACGACACATATACATAGCATCTTTATAGTTTAATGCATGCCTTTCTCTACCTCCAGATCTGAAGTGCTCTCTCTCTTCAGCTCTGTCTTGCTGTGTGAGTTTAAGCACAGCAAGTCCCTAGTTTCTTTCAAAACTCAGCTCAAATCCCACTTTTTACATGCGAGCTTTATTGATTCCACCCCACCCAGTGTTTCCCTCTGAAAGGATCTTGTATTTACTTTGTATATATTTAGTATTTAGCTGCTGTTTTCCTCAGTAGAGATGGAAACTCCTCAAGGGCAAGGCTGGCGAATAGTAAGGTCTTGATAAATGCTTACTGATTGATAGATAATCTGTGATATTTTCATGGTGGCCTTTTGCAAACTCTTATCATGAAGACTTCAATAGGTAGTGAAATGCTCTAAGAAAAAGTGTTTCTTATTGCCCTTGGAAATACATACTATGTGTGATCTTCACCCCTTGGAGGAAGCAAGAAGAGTGTTCAGGAACCAGCATGGCCTTCTCAGTCTCATCATTTTAAGGAGACAGCCAAACAGAGGTGGGCGCCTCCACATTGGGCGATCTTGGCATGCAAGCTCTGGGCCAGCCTCCTTATCTATAACATAAATATGAAGTAATTTTGGAGTCAAGTTAACTAGTCCCTGGGGGAATTGACCCACAAAAGCCTCATGTAGGAGGTGGTGTTTGAGCTGAACTTTGAAAGAAACTAGGGATTCTAAGGTAGAGGTGAGGAGGGAGAGCATTCCAGGCCTGGGGATGGGGAGCAGCATGCACTAAAATGAAAACATTGCAATGTTAGATGGAATGTCAGGCATTAAAAGTGGCAAGAAGGCTCAGTTTTCCTGGATTGTGGAATCCTTGAAGGGTAGTGATATAAAATAAACCTGCAAAAAAAGCTTTAAATGTCAAGCAGAGGACTTTGCATTGGATCCTAGAAGAAATAGGGAGCCCTGGAAATTATTGAGTGGGAGAGTAATGTGTACTTTAAGAAAATTACTTTTGCAGCTGTGTGGAGAATGGATTGGAGTAGGGAAACACATTCTAGGCAGGGAAACCAATTAGGAGACCATTATAATAGCCCAGTTCCCTCCATTTATAACTCTTCCATTGATTCTATATCTTTTCTGCTGTGTGTGTGTGTGTGTGTGTGTATGAAAGAGAGAGAGAGAAAGATTCATACCTACCGATATTAGTCATGGTGGCTGGGATCCATGTTTTTAAGCATTTATGTTTTTGGAGAGTGTGTTCTAGGAGAAATTCAAGTACAGGAGAATGTTTGAATGTGATGTGCGTGGAAGCACATGAACAAGCCAGTTTGTTTGTTGGCAGTTGAGAAAGTACGTGTTGTATGTGTATGTGAAGTAGTTGCATGCCTAAGGGAATGGGTTTGGAAGGCGTATCTAAGATGTTTCCTGTGTGAATTGTAATGATGCTAGGATCATGGGGCTGTGTGTGTGTGTGTGTGTGTATGTGTGTGTGTATGTGTGTGTGTGCGTGTGTGTGCATGTGTGTGCATGTATGTGTGTGTATGTATGTGTGTATGTGTGTGTATGTGTGTGTGTGTGTGTAAGAGAACATGGGCCAAGTTTTTTTTGTGAATCTGCATGTACTTTTTGCTATATATGTCTGTGTGTGTATGCATGTGTATATGCCTGCATTTGTATACACTAAATAGTTGAGACTCATGAAGAATCTCTGGTGAAATGCTACCCATGTTGGCTTCCCTTTTAATGCCACAGAGAGGTGCTCATCGTAGTCTTTAAGAAATAATGGGTGAGAGGAAACTCTTAGGCTCCAGAAGGTGGGTTGAGAGTGAGAAGGGACTTGGAACCTGGTCTCTTTGCCCTTCCATCTTTTCTATTTCTCTTCTCTAGTCTTCCCATATTTCATCTATTCCTCTTTCTTCCCTCACTCTCTTTCTTCATCCCATCCCTTCCTCTCCTCCTCCCCCTCTTCTCTCCTTGCTCTTCCCCTCCTTTCCTTTCCCTTCCTTGCCCTACCTTCCTTTCCCTTCTTTTTTAACCTTTCCTTCCTTTTCTTCTTTCTTTCTTTCCTCCTATCTCAATGCCAGGAAGTTAATCCCTGCCCCTCCCCTCCAGCTCCATCCTTTTTGTCCATCTGGCTCCCCAGATGGGGGAGAAAACCACTCAGTTGGCCCAATTTCCAACTGTAAGGAAACCATATGGAGAGATTTAGCAGGAGAGCTGAGTGCCTGCCCAGCCCCATTAGTTGAATGACCAGGGACAACTTCTTGGGCTCACCTGGTTCCCTCTGTCTTTCTCTGGGGTTCTTTGCCTGGAGTGAAATGAAAAGCCTTTGCTCAGGGGCCTTTCACAGTGCCTGCTTTCCGGACTTTTCTGTTCTTCTCAGGAGTCACCCCTTGGTTTCTAAAGGAACTCCTCCATTGTGTCCTAAACCACTTTTAAAGTGCCCACTATGTTCAGGGCACAGTGCTGGGAACTGGGGAAACAAAGATATTTGATGGCTCTTCTCCTCATGGAACTTACAAGTCCCTTCTTAGGCAGCTGGAAGGGGGTGTAGGGGAACAAGGAGTGGGGTTTCAGTTCTGACTGCTGTGATTCATCACTCAGGCATGAGAGGGGCTGACTGTACCCTCTTTTCTATCCTCCAGAGATCTCTTTCCCCCAGGTTCACTAGTTCACAGTCTTCTTTCCTCTGTCCACTTAACCTCAATCCCCAGTTTAGGCCTCCCACATCCTTCCTCTTTGTACAGGGAGATGCACACCTACCCATCTCTAGGGGACTTGGTTTAAGACTGGAATGAAAGAATTAGGAGCTAATGAGCTGGATAAGTCCTCAGAGGCCATCTGGTTTAATTCCCTTATTTTTACAGAGGAACCTGAGGATTAGGGAAGGTAAGTGTCCAAGGTCACACAGGTAGGTGGTGTCAGAGGTAAGTTTTGAACCCAACTCCTCTCACTATAGAGCCAGTGCTCTTTCCACTGGGCCAGAGAGGCAAATAGAAGGGTAGAAAGGAAGGAGAGTTAGGATGGGGAGAGAGCCACTCCCCCTTTCCCACCTTTGGGAATCTGAAGGAGAACCACAAACTGAGGAAAGCCAGAACCCAAAGACCTAAAGAGAGAGATCTACCATGGATCATAGGGAAGCAAGCTGAAATAGAATATATAATCAAGTTCAAATTTGCTTTCTACAGATGAGATTGCCTGACTTTTTGGGAATAAACTCTTTGAAGACCAGAATCATATCTTATATAATTTTGGTCCTCTCTATATCATGTAGCACAAACCTGGGCACCTTGTAAAGACTTTTCTAATAGGGGAGGACCCTTTTAGCTCATCTAATGCAGGAGTTCTTAGCCTAGTGACACCAGGAATCTGGGGATGGATTTCAGGGCATCCAGGATAGGAAAGACATTGCATCTTTATTTTTACTAACCTCTAACTGAAATGTAGCATTTCCTTCAAGTATTAAAAAATGATATTCTGAGATGAAGTCTACTGTTTTTTGTCCTTCATTCTTGAAGAGGGCCATGACATCAAGGAAGGGATGCCATGACTTAAAAGTGAATTGGATTTAAGTGGAGGAGGGCTGTGCAAAGTCACCAGCCTTACTGGTAACTCCTCCTCCAGAGTCACCTGGACTCTTTGGTTAGCTATAGATCAGGATGACTGGAGATGGCCCGCAGTGGGGTCTATAGGCTTCACTGGATTACCAAAGGTATCTGTGATACAAAAATGACTAATGATCCTTGGTCAAATACTATCTTCTAATGTATGCATGCATATATCCATACACACACACACACATATAGATATAGATAGAGATAAATGAAAAAAATCATAAATGCTTACCATGTGCAAAGCACAATACTAAGCATGGGGTAATAAAAATACAAAAATAAGTCTCTGCTCTTAAGGAGCACACATTATTTTCTTCCCTTTTAATGACATTTTATTTTTTTCCCCAATTATATGTAAAGATAGCTTTCAATATTCATTTTTTATAGTATTTTGAGTTCCAACTTTTCCCCCTCCTCCCCTCCCAAAGATGGAGAGCAATCTGGTATAGGTTATATATGTGCAATCACGTTAAATACATTTCCACATTAGTCATGTTGTGAAAGAAGAAACAGAAAAAAAGGGGAAAACTACAAAAGGAAAAGAAAAACCCAAAAGTGAAAATTGTATGTTTCAATCTGCGTTCAGGGCTCCATAGTTCTTTAGAAGATCACATTCTAATGCGGAAGAGAAGAATGAAGAAGAAATGTTTCCATATTGAAGTTATGCTGCTATTTGCTTATCATGTGACTTTGGGCAAATTCGCATACCCTCTTTGCGCTTCAGTTTTCTCATCTGTAACACAAAGGAATCAGATTAGGCGACAGCTCAAGGTCTCTTCCAGTTCTACTCATTAGTCTCTGAATTTACTGACAAAGAACTTTGTCCCCCTCAGCCTACCTTATATTTAACCATTTTGTGTGTGTATTTGTTAACTTTATATTTATGTTGCATATATTTCTTTTTTTTAGAAACAGTATTCATTTTTTCATTAATTACATGTATTCATTAATTACATGTAAAGATAGTTTTCAACATTCATTTTTTATAAAATTTTTAGTTCCAGATTTTTTCTCCCTCCCATCCCTTCTCTCAAGACAGCAAGCAATCAGATATAGGTTATACATGTGCAGCCATGTAAACATTTTTCCACATTAGTCATGTTGTGAAAGAACAAAAGGGAAAAGCCACGAAAAACAAAAAAGATAAAAAAAAGTGAAAATGGTATGCTTCTATCTGCAGTCAGACTCCATAGTTGTTTCTTTGTATGTGGATGGCGTTTTCCATCATGAGTCTTGGAATTGTCTTGGATCGTTGTATTTCTGAGAAGACCTAAGTAAATCATAGTTGACTGGATAGCATATATTTCTTATATGTTTTTGTCTTTCCCATTGGAATGAATGCTCATTTGGAAGTAGGGATTGTCTCTTTTCTTTGTACTTGTATCCCAGAGTGCCTTGGTAAGCTCCTGGCACATAATGGGAACTTAATCAATACTTGTTGATTCCTTTATTGAATAATTCTAGGCTAGAAAGGGAGGTGTGCTAGCAAGAGTAACTGCTAGAATTAGACCTTGGTCACCAGGAGATGTTAGAGACACAGAGGACTGCTTCTGTGGATGAACCTTGGCTCTGGAGGATTTATAGGAAGGCAAAAGCATAGGCTGCACCAGCAGAGGGGGTTGTTACCAGTACCTGTAAATGAAATACTTATACTGCTAGAGGATGTACTCACCCCACTGAGATCAAAGATCTATGGAAATGTTATTAGAAATAACCAGATTTTCTTTTTCCCATTTATTCTTATGAATCCATTTATTTTTCTATCCATTTATTCATTCATTTATATTTAATATTGATTTTTTTTAAAAAAGATTCTTTTTTAAGTAATAACAATCATTTGTTCATATTTCTATAGCTATAGTGAACACTAGATTCAGTTAGAGAACCTGGGTTCTTATGCTGGCTCAAGTCAAGTTGACAAGTATTTATTACCTGCTGTATTCCACTGTGCTAAATGCTATACAAAGAAAGGCAAATGACAGTCCCTGCTCCCAAGGATTTTACAATCTAATAGAGCAACTTACAAAGAACTATGTACAAACAAGGTATATTCAGGATGATTAGGAGCTAAGTAACAGAGAGAAAGCACTGTTACTTAGTGCCTGGGTGATCTTGGACAAGTCACTTACCTCTAATTTTTATTTTTTTGGTTTAATTTTTTTCATATTTTACTTTTTCCAATTGCATGTAAAAACAATTTTTAATGTTTAAAAACATTTTTGAGTTTGAAATTCTCTTCCTCCCCTCCCCCTTCCTTGAGACGGCAAGCCATTTGATACACATTACACGTGAAGTCATACAAAACTTATTTCCATATTAGCCATGTTGCAGAAGAAAGTACAGACAAAATAAATAGAAACAATAAAGTGAAAAATAGTATAGTTCGATTTACATTCAAACTCTATCAGCTTTTTCTCTGAAGCATGAAAGCATTTTTCATCCTAAGTCCTTCGGTATTGTCTTGGATCATTGTATTGCTGAGAATAGCTAAGTCATTTATACTTGATCATTGTTCAGTGTTGCCGTTACTATGTGCACTGTTCTCCTGGTTCTGTTCACTTCACTTTGCATCAGTTTATGTAAGTCTTTCCAGTTAACCTCTATTATTTTCTAATCTCTCAGTTTCCTGCTCCATAAATATAGGATATTGGATTTAGTCTCTTAGGTCCCTTCCAGTTCTAAACAATCTGTTAAACTTTTCCTCAGCCCTGAAGCTTCTTGAATGTGTCTTTTCCCTTCCTATGTATTTTCCTAGTTTTGGTTCCTACTTTGATGCTTCTTCCCCCTCTGCCTCCAGGAGGAGTATGCATAGCCCAGTCGGTGAAGATTCCCAGGGAGCCAAAGCCTGGGGAATTTGACAAAATCATTCGGCGCCTGCTAGAGACCTCTAATGCCAGGGCAGTCATCATCTTTGCCAATGAAGATGATATCAGGTGAGAGGGGGAGCTGGGTGAGACAAAGATAGGAATGGGAGAAGGGGAGGAGTGTGTGGATGTATGTGGAGAGAGTATCTTAATGGAGTGAGATCTGGCCAGGGTTGTGTGGTGGGAGCGGCAGAGTCTCTGTCACTGGGTGTTTCCCAAAGTCTAAGTAGGAGATGGATCTGGGGAGGGTGGAGCATACAGTGTAATGGAAAGAGTTTTTTTTATCTGGAATGAGAGGTCTTAGGTTCAAGTTCTGGCTCTGATACTTTGTCTGTGACCTTGGGTGTGCCATCTAAACTTAGTTTGCTCAGCAGTAAAATGGGGGAAGGAGGTTGGAATAATATGGCTTCAGAGGTCCTTTCTAGCACCTGTATAAGCCTATGATCTTGACCCCAGAGGACAGGGTGAGGTGTGATGATGGTACAATGGAAAGATCTCAGGGATGGAGTTAGGTGATGAGAGTTCTAGCCCTACCTCTTTCACTCTCACTTTGTGACCTTGGGCAAGTCACTTCCTCTCTATGGATCTCAGTTTTCTCCTATGTAAAATCAGAAGGGTTAGATTAGGTGGTCTCTAAGTCCCCTTTCTATTATTAGACTGTAGGTGTTGTAGTAGGTAAGTGTGCTAGACTTGGAGTCACAAAGACCTGAGTGTGAATCCAGCCACAGGCGCTTATGAGCATGGACACATCAGTTAATCTTTTTCAGCCTCAGTTTTCTCAGCTGTAAAATGGGAGCAATAATGGCACCTATCCTCACAAAGTTGTCGTGAAGATGAAGTGAGATTAGATAGAATACATGTGTCTCTGTGTGTCTTCCTGTGTGTGTATGTGTATACACATGCATATATGTGTATCAGTATATATGTACATATATGTGTACATAAATATACACATTCATAATACATACATGTATACACATATACAGGTGTATATGTATATATATGTAGGTATATGTGTATATGTATGTACATACACCTATCTATCTATATACATATACACATATACATGATGCTTTTTTTCAGAACCTTAAGGTGTATAAAAGTTAGGTATAAAGAAACTTTTAGGTGATAAAGAACTGGTTCTGAGTTCAAATCCTGCCTCAGTTACTGAGTGACCCTGGCTGGAAAGATCTCATAACCTCTCTGTGCTTCAGTTTCCTCATCTGTAAAATGAGGGCCTTGTATCTGATGATCTTAGAGGTCCGTTCCTACAATCCATTCCTACTCTAAATCCTGTGGCTCCCCTTCTTTAGGAATGGGGACAGGGCAGATAGGCCAGTTTTCCTTATGAAGCCTGCCCACCATGGGGCAGAGATGGGACAGGTGCACCCCAAGCCCTTTCTTTCCTTCTCCTGTTTCCTCAACCTCCTTGTCATTAAACACCCTCCTCCATCCTTGTCAGGGATTGGATGATTGTGAAATTGTATTTAATGCTTGCAGCTCTCTTTCCTACTGTCAGGGAAGAAAGAGGCAAAGACAGGTTGGGAGAGGGGCAGGAAATGGGGTGGGCAGAGGAATGAGAAGAAGGGAAGACAGAGACGAGAAGGAACAGAGAGTGATGGGGAAGAGAAAGAAGAAATGAGAGTGATAGAGATGGGGAGAAGGGCAGAGAAATGGAGAGAAAGAAATGAGAGCAGAGGAAGAGAGGCAGAGACAGAAACACACAGACAGAAAGTGTGTGTGTGTGTGTGTGTGTGTGTGTGTAAACGTAGTCTAGAGATGAGACAACAGAGTGTGTGTGTGTGTGTAAACATAGTCTAGAAATGAGACAACAGAGTTGGGGAAAGGGACAAAAAAGGAAAGATGGGGAAGGAAGAAAGAGAGGGACAGAAAGAAAAGGGAGGAATTGAATTGAGAGAGGTAGAGGTAGAGAGACGGAGGAGTGATGGAGAAAGAGAGAGACAAGAAAGGAGAGAAGGAGAGACAGACTCATTCTCAGCACCTCAGCCCCATTTCCCCGCCCTCACCACCGCACTTAAGGATGGCTGGAGGAGTTGTAGCCTAATGCTTATTAATTCCATTATCAGTCAGTAGATATGAAAATAAGTTTTATGCTGGTTAAGGGAGGCATGAATCCTTTGCACCCTTCCTCAGGGGACTGTTTGGTGCTGAATGGTTCATTAAATCAGCAAGGGACATATGTATATTTAACATATATGCATATGTACCTATTTATACACATACACATATATCCATATAGATATATATCCATATATATGTATATGTGTATGTATATATGTTTATACATTTACACACACACAACTAGATGGCATAACATACAGAGTGCCAGCTCTGGAGTCAGGAAGACCTGAGTTCAAATTTGGCTTTAGACACTAGCCGTGAGACCCTGGACGAGTCATTTTACCCTGTTTACCTCAGTTTCCTCCTCAGTAAAATGAGCTAGAGAAGGAAATAGCAAACCCTTCCAGTATATTTGCCAAGAAAACCCCAAATGGAGTCATGAAGTGTCAGACACCACGGAAACGACTCGACAAGAACAAAAAAAATCTCACACCATATACGTTGCCTTCTGTTTCCCTCTCTCTCCCATTCTCCCTTCTTCCTCATTCTCTGTCCTCTCTACCTCTCTACCTACTCTCAATGGGGGTAGTGGGATGTAGTGAAAAGAGCACTAGATTTGGGGGCAGGCCCTGGATTCAAATCCTGGCTCTGCCATTTATGGCCAGTCTGATTTTAGGTATGTTATTTTCCTTTTCTCATCTTCAGTTACCTTCTCTGTAAAAAGAGGAAATGATCTCCAAAATCCTTCAAACGATCCTTCCCTCTTTTGTTCTCCTCTCTCCTTCCTGTCACCCAGTTCTTCCCTTCTTCTGTCTCCCCTTTCCTCCCCTCACCGCTCTCCCTGCAGTGGCAAAGGAGCAGACAAGTCTTGTGTTGGTGGCAGCGAGTAGGGTGAGCTGATAGCATAAGGAGCTGAGACAGACCCAAATCTAGGACTGCCGATGAGTCAGGGAAGGAGTGCTGGATCATCAAAGTCTTAGCCTCCAGGGAGCTTATGGGGTGTGTGGGGAATTAGTAGCTGAGACCCAGCCTACACTGGAGACAGATGTTTAGAACTCAGCAAGTGTGGTCTGAAAGGTTGCCAGGAAAGTGTCAGTCACCTATGACAGGTTGGGGGAGAGGGAAAACAAGGAGAGACTGAGGATTCAGGATCTTTGGGAAGGCCCAAGGCAGGCAGGTTGGGTGACATTCATGTATCCAGGGGTACATAAACAGGGAAGGGAGAGGGAGAATCCAGCTGGAAAGGACCCAGAGACAAATTTTTTTCCTTCAGACTGATCAGAAAAAGTATGTACTAAGTCCTATAGCTTTTCACCTTCCTACTTGGGCAGTTATTAGAAGCCTAGTCTTTAAGGAGCTCCCAGTCTTAGAGGGGGTAAGAGTGGGATGTAGTCCATGCCTTTGGGGGAGATTCCAATCTGATGAGGATGGGTGGTGAGAATGAGACTAGTTCTGACCTCCAGAAAGCTTCCATTCAGATGGAGAAGAGGACACCCAGCTCCAAAAATGGCTCCCTCTCTGCTTGGATGAATATAGTTTCTGCTTAGAAAAGCCATCCCCAACCCCAGCCTGCTATTTCCTAGGACTCTGGGCCCCTACACGTCCTCCTTTCCCCTTTGCTTTGGATGTCAGCTGTCAGACTTTCCCTTAACTGCTTTTTAATCAACTACTATATTGACAAGGTCTTCATTACTCCCTAATTATCCATATATCTTTCCCCAATTTTACTCATTAAGAATTGATTTAACAAAGCAGTTGGCCCTTTCAAAGCCCTGTCACACATGCTGTAATCCTTGTTTCCCTGAGAGTCCTTCTTAGGTCTTAGTATGACCTCTGTGTCTCTCTCTACTTACTCTCAATTGTGTATCTCCTCAGGTTTTTTTTTTTTTTTTAATAAGATCATTCCTTGTGTGAGTATCAATTCAATTTCTCTCCCCTAGTTTGAACCTCCAGCTCAAAAACTGCCCCATCTGGGAAACTCTCCCTAATTCTGATTACTCCTTAACTTTGCCCCCTCTGGACACTGAGGAATTCAAGCTATACTAGATTTAGCCCACGTGCCCCTTTTTCCTATGAGCTTTTGGTCTTGTCTCTCACATTAAACTCGGTGGGAGCAGGGACTGTGTCATTGCCAACAAACTGAAGGGTCCCAAGAGCAAGGATTGTGGCTCTTTATCAACCTGGGAGCCTCTTATTGTACCTTACAATATTATTTATCTAAAGCTTGAAGGTATCTTAGAGTCAGTCAGTCAGTGAGCAATTATTAAGCACCTACTATGTTCCAAGCCCTGTGCTAAGTTCTGGAGATAAAAAGAAAGGTAAAAGACAGTCCCTGCTCCCCAACAGTCTGATGGAGGAGACGATATGCAAACAACTATGTCCCAAAGAGCTATATACAAGATAATTTAAGGATAGTCTCAAAGGGAAGACATTAAGCTTAAGGAGAACTTGGAATGGCTTTTTATAGAAGGTGGGACTTTAGCTGAGACTTGGAGGAAACCAGGAAAGGAAGATGAGGAGGGGGAGCGTTCTTGGTAGGCGAGACAGCCAGAGGAAAAGCTCAGAGTTGGGAGATAAGAGTCATGTCATCAAGATGAGGAAACTGAATCACTTAATGAGATGTTAAGGGACCAGCCTAAAATCATGCAGGTAGTAGGTGCCAGGAGTGGGATCTGAACCCAGGTCCTCTGATGTCAAAGTCAGCAGTCTTTCTACAGGATAAGAGCTGTTTTCCTCATCACACCTCGAGCTCTCTGAAGTCAGGAACTGTCTACTCCCCTCAATCAGCCTGGGAGCTCCCTGAGATCATGGAGTGTGTCCCTCTCTTTCCTTGGTTCATCCCCATCACCAGAAAAGGACATTGAACATCAGAGCAGGGTGTTGACTATTTGTCAAGAGTCAGTAGCTAGACCAGGGAGTCTGGAGTCAAGAAATCTTCATCTTTTGTCTCATTCACAGTTGGATGATCCTAGGCATATTACTAAAACTCTCTGAGGCTCACTAGTAAAACAGACATAGTCACATCTGGACCCCCAGTCTCACAGGGCTACTGGGAACATCAAACAAGGCAATGGATGTGGAAGATTTAGTAAAGGAGGTCCAAAGTCCTGGATTCACAGAACCATCAGAACTCATCCAGGCCAGTTCTCTTCTGCTTATGTGATTTGGTCAAGGTCACACAGCCTCAGTGCAGATGTTATGAGAATCCAACTGATGATAGAGGAAAGGATGGAGACAGTGGGGTTATTTGTTCTAGACAAATAAATGGGACAAGGGTGAGGTTGGGGGCTTGAGTAAAGAGGTGTTTAATTTGTCCTCAGATACGGGAAGCAGGAAGCTGGGCATCAGACTTAGATCACTTTTGGAAATCCACGTGCATTCTCAGAGGCAGATGGAATAAAAATAAATGTGGGTGACTTTGTGGGGATGGTGTGGGTCTGGAGTCTGGGGACAAGGGCCGGATGCAGGGAGGGTAATAATAGGAATGTGGGTTTGGGTTCTGAGAAAACTACCATCCCTACTATTAGAGATGACCTAGGAGCCACCTGGCAGGTGAGGGGATTCTGGGAGGAAAACAATTGGAGGAGGAGGGAGTGAGTAGAGTAGATAGATGTTTGAACAGCTCTAGCTGAGGTTTCTGGGAAGAGGAGATGATCACAGAGGGTTGCGGTAGGAAGGGGGAGACAAGAATTTCTGGAAAATCAGCCCTCATCAGAAGCTCTCTCTTAGATACGAGATGTCATTCCCCATTGGGTGCAAAAGAGGATCTAAATTTAGTGGTACATAAACACCCTACCTTAAGTAGCAACACTCCTCCTCTAACCCCTTTCTGCTCACCCCCTCAGGCTGCTCTTTTGGGAACTATTTTTCCCTTTCAAGACTGTCCTTGGTATGCACTTGGTATGACCTGATATCATCTGGATACACAGGTTGGGGGTGAGGCACAAGCAGACAGACAAGTGGCTTTGTCTGTATCTTTGGGGCATGGTCTTGAGTCCCACCTACTGCTTAGCTCCAAGAGCTCTTTTGTGGAAGGGAGCACAACTCATCTGCTGGTGAAAGCCATCCACTCACTGTGTGACCTTAGATAAGTCAACCTCTCTGTGCCCTCTTCTCTCCACTTGTAAGGAGGAGAGAATCATGCTGCCTCTCCTTTTCACACCTTTGCCTCTTCCCAGAGTGATGTCTGGGATACAGTTAGAGGTGTCTCTTTGTTCACTCATCCAGTAAATAATCAGAATGATGCTTGCTAAGGTTTCTTCTAGCTCTCAATGTAATCTTCCCAGTTTCTAGCTAGGAGAGATTCAGATGTTGAAGACAGGCAGATCTTGCCCTGCAGAACTTAATAGCTTCTAATTCACATTTGTAAACAGTGTGCAAAATGTTTTTATCACAACAACTCTGCAAGGTTAATATCTATTAACATCTATTTAGAGTTTTAAGGTAAACATGATCTCATTTGAGCCTGACAGCAGCCTTTGAGTTAGGTGCATACAGGTGTCATTATACCCCCATTACAGATCAGGAAACTGAGACTCAGAATGGTGTAATGATTCCAGCCCAAGGTCATAGAGCTAGTCATTGGCAGAGCCAGGATTTGAGTCTTGACTCAAACATATCTTGTGACTCCAAGTTCAGAGCTTGTTTGAGTGATAGTCCAATGCTAGCTAATTAAATAACCTAGCTTAATTTAAAACAAAACAAAAGATTATAGAGCTGAGACTTGTTCCCATGGAAAAGCTCCCAGCACAAAGGCAACCTTTGCAGTGAACATGATAGACAGTTGGGGGGTCCTGGGGCTCAGAAGAAGGGGAAATTCCCATGGAGTGGGAAGTCAGGAAAGGTTGCAGGGAGAATGGTAGGTGAGGCCTGAGGAGGGCATTCCAGTACAGAGAAGGACATTGAGCAGAGTCTCCAAGACAAGAAACGCATGCATTGGGGTTGGGGTGGAGGGGGAAGTTGCTTCTTCAAATGGGACTGTTGTCTTAATCCTTCCAAGAGGTGCTAGGCAGAGACAATATGAGTGAGCAGGTGTGAATATAGTATAGCGTGAGGACATATAGGTGCAGGATTAAAGTTTGTGGATGCATGATCAGAGTGGTCACTGAGGTAGTATGGGGGGCTGTCGATATGCTGAGGATTTGGGGAATGTGGGACATCTGAGACTGGGACCTGAAGATGTAGGGTTGGTGCTGAGGTGCAGGGAGGGAGATGTGCCACTGGGGCTCATATATTGATTATTTTCTGTAGATGTGGGCATGGTGCTAGTAAGTGCCTGTGCATGTTGGTGAATGGGGGGAATAGATCTGTGCCTGGGGGATGTGGCTGTGAGTCAGGGACCTGAAGATGTGGGCTTGGGCCTAGAACTTTGGGGGAAAGGAAAGGGTGTTGGATGAAATTGGGGGATGGGGCAGATACAGGAGAAGGACCTACAGATGTTGGTGCTAAGGGCTGAGTGGTTGGAGTGGGAATAGAAACCTGGGAGCGAGAGACTTAGCTATAGGGATATAAGAGGACCTGCAAGTGGGCCTGGTGATATAGATATGGCATGGGACGGGGGAGGGGAATCCATTTGTTATCTGTTCTCCACAGGCGAGTGTTGGAGGCAGCCAGGAAGGCCAATCAGACAGGCCACTTCATCTGGATGGGCTCAGACAGCTGGGGCTCCAAGATCTCACCTGTACTACACTTGGAAGAGGTGGCTGAAGGCGCTGTCACCATCCTCCCCAAGAGAATGTCTGTGAGAGGTAGGTAGGGTACTGTTGCCCATCTTTTCTTTCCCCATCCCTGGGCCAGGGAGCAGGCCTGGGCCCCACTAGCATTGCTTACATCCTCCCCATACTGTTGCCCATCTTTTCCCTTCCCATCCCTGGGCCAGGGAGCAGGCCTGGGCCCCAGTAGCATTGCTTTCATCCTCCCTGCTGTCCCCATTTTTTGTCAGGGGGTTGTAGGTAGGCCTTTGTATGGACCTTTAAGGTGGATTTCTTCTCCTTTGCCCTGTCTTCATCCTGAAAAGAATAGGAACCAGGAGACCTGAGTTCTAAATGTGGTTCTGCTCTAGGCCCTTTCTCTTTGTGTTACCTTGGATAAGTCACTCTAGGCCTCAGTTTCCATCTCTGTATAATAGGGATGGATGATGTGTGAGGTTGCTTCAAGCTCTAGAATCAACCAATAATATTCTAGGAACTGTGCTGGATTCTGGGAATTCAAAGATAAAAATAACTTTAGGGTGCTTACATTCTCTTAGAGAAGATAATATATACACATGTAAAAATGGTGGAAAAAAATTAAAAAAGAAATAGAAAGTGAATACAAAATAAACAGAAATGTAAAATGATGGAAAACATTGAAAAAGAAATAGAAAACATACAAAATAAAAACAAATAAAATCCTCTATTGCGTCAGGGGGAGGCATCTCCCCTGCCTTCCTCCACTCTTACTCCCTTTCAAGGCTCTTTGATGAGGCTAGACTGTCTTCCGTGGCCCAAGGAGAAGTGATGAGTAGGTCACGAGCTCTTGGCATCCTTACCTCCCAAATGAGAGGCTGGTGAGCACTTTTCAGGTGATGGATCCATGAGAGTCACCCTAGGGCGGAACAAATTGATCTGTCGGAACTGGTTTGGTGAGCAAAGCGTGGTAATAGCTTTAATTGGGCAGCATGCTATGCTCATGGTGGGAGGGCAGGTGCTTCTTGCTCCTCCTGTGTCTACCCGTTCCTGCCATCTCCTCTCCTCTCCTCTCCCCAAGCCTCCCAACCACTACCTTGCTCGAGGCCTCCCACCCCTTCTACCCAGGTCCTCCTGGCTCCAATATTTTTCTGACCTTTCTTTAGTGGTAATAACAGGACCCCTTCATACCCCTGAAGCACCTTCCACTTCTCCAAATGTTTCAGTACCTTTTATCTCATTTCGTCTGGGTTTGCTGAATTTCAAAGCTGAAGGGCACCATCAGGGTCACTGAGTTCAATCTCTTTTTCATTTTATAGGTTAGGAAGCTCAGGGCTAGAGGGGAAGATGTGACCCAGGTCAGAAACTGGGTTAGTAGAAAAAGAAGAGGAAAATTTTCCCTCTCTGCATGCCCAGCTTAGAGCCTTTTCTGCCACACTGAGCTGTATCTCAGGGATCTGTACTCAGTCATCCAGATGATGGCACATTTAGCCATCCATTCAGGGTACAATGCTATCTCACCCAAGTGTAGAGGGCATTGGACCGGTAATCATGTGATCACAGATTGAGAGCCAGAAGGGAATTTAGAGATCAGTGAATCTAACCCCCTTCTTTTACAGTTAAGGAAACTGAGTCTAAGGGAGGTTTTGGATCATGGGAAGAGTTTTAGGGCTAGAAGATCCTTAAGCCTGGATACTCTTATTTTATGGATAAGAAACCTGAGGCTCCTGCAAGTGAAGTGACTCCAGATCACATGTGACTAGTAAGTGGCAGAGTGGAGATTTGAACTCATATCCTCTGACACTAACTCCAGTCAGAGTTGGAAGGGTCCTCTGAGGTCAGCCAGTCTCCTACCCCATGGAGGACAATTCCTTTTACAGCATCTTTAGCAGGTGGGCATCTTGCTTCTGTTTGTATACTTCCAGTAATGGGGAGCTCCCTCCTACCTGTTGTCCTCACTGTTCTGTCTCCTTGTAGGCAAGCTCTGTTTCCACTAGGAAACATTTCCAAGTACCAGCATTTATGTAAGACATCCATAAGATGAGAGGCAGGTTAGCCTAATGGATAGGAGAAGCAAAGCAGGGAAAGGGGGAGAGCAAGGCAAAGGATTTGGGATCAGAGTGCCTGGGGTTGAATCTTGGCTCTCACACTTATTACCTGGGTGACTTGGCTACCTCTCTGACCCCTGTTTCGTCATCTGGAGAGGGTTGGATTTGATGACTTTTAAAAGTTTTTTTCCTGCTCTAAATCTATAGAGAACTGACCACAGAGTCAGAAAGTCCTGGGTTCAAATCCTGCCTATTTCACCTACTGACTCTATTTCTCTGGGCAAGCCACTCAAGACTCTCAGTGCCTCTGGATGAACTAGAAGTGGCAAAATATTTGTTGATCTGGGAGTTCCTTATATCGATGAAATAAATAACATTTCCAGGCAACAAAAATAACAACAAAAAAAAATCCATAAAATGACTGTTTGTGGCAAAAAAGAGACAAAATCACAACACATTTAGGATCACAGATTACATCATCTATTTAGAGCTGGAAGGCACCTTGACAATTATTTAACCCAACCCATATGGGGAACTGATTTATTCAAGGTCATCCATCTAATTGGGAGGGAGATGCTTAGTCACAACCCTAGTCCTTTTATTAGGCACCCTTCTTTCTTTCCCCTAGAACAGAGACAGTGGGTTCTGTTGAGAACTGTAAGGACAGAGGCAGCCTGATGCTGTGGCTGAGCCCGAGACTGGGAGGCAGGAAAATCAGTTGTGTCCTTCTTCACAGGTAGAGGAAGGTAGAAAGGAAGGAAAAAAGGAGAGAAAGAAAGAAGGAAGAAAAGAAGGAAGGAAGAAAAGGAAGGGAGAGAAGAAGGAAGGAAGGAAAGAAGGGGAAGGAAGGGAGGGAGAGAAGAAGGAAGTAAAGAAGGAAGGAAGGAAGGAAGGAAGGAAGGAAGAGAGGGAGGGAGAATGGGAGGAAGGACAGAAGGAAAGAAGGAAGCGAGGAAGGAAGGGAGGAAACAATCATTTACTGAACACTTGCTATGTTCCGAGCATTGTGTCAAGTAAGCATTTTACAAATATGATCTCATCCGATATTCACAACAACTCTGGGAGGTAGATGTTATGATTATTCAATTTTACAGTTAAGGAAATCAAGGCAGAAAGAAGTTAAGTGACTTGCCCAGGAACACACAACTAGTAAGTGTCTGAGGCCAGATTTGAATTTTGGACTTCCTGATTCTAGATCCAGTGCTTCATCCATTGAGCCAACCTAACAACTTCAGAATTAGAGCTGGCCAAAAATGAACTAAGTTTCCTAGAAAAGTAGTGAGTTTCCTTTCACTAGAAGTGTTGCTGTTTCCCTCCCAGCCTGATGTCTTTATTTTCCTTGGCCTCATTAAAGGGGCCATGCCCTGGCTACTTCTTAAACAGGCCTATTCAATGAATGGGCGTTGCCTCACCCTAAGTGGGTGCCTGCAAAGACCTTGGCCTAAAAGGGTCCAAGGTCTCCCAGTGCATCCTGGGCCATCTCCAGTTATCCTGAGGAATATCAAGTCAATGGATTCAGATGGCTCTGGAGGAGAAGTGAGGCTGGTGACCTGCACAGCCCTCCCTCACTCAAAGCAAAGTCAAGTGCAAGTCATGTCATCATTTCTCTGATGGCATGATCTTCTTCGGCAACCAAGGATGAACACACAATCCTATTCTTTAATGACAATTATTCACTATTTAATTAAATAATTATAAAGACTGTTATGAGGAGTATATGAAATTACCCTGGGGGTTCACAATATGTTGCTTTGTTATTGTTGGTAGAAGTTTGGGGAACACAGAACATTGGGAATCACTGGACTAGATAACCTTCCACACCTGATTGATTTTCTATGAATGTGTTAGTTTACATATGATCTGGGGCAAACCACTTCCCCCTTTTGGAGACTCATTTTAAAATGAGCGACAAGACCTGGGTGATCTTTAAGGTTTCCTCTAGTTTGGGTAATCTGTAATTGTTTCAGAATTCTTTCTGGCCCTCACCCAAGGTTACTGTGACCATTATTTATACAATACATTGACCTTATGGTGAGGGATTGGGGAAAGGTGAGAAGAAGCTGGGAGATGGGGTTGGCCAGTATTTGGAACCAGGCTAGTATGGAAACTGGCCTTCTCATAAAATCATTGAATTATTATTTTGAACTTAAATACATAAAAAAGCATTTCCAAATGCACATCAGAACACAAAAATAGTGTGAAGTTTCTATGAAACTATGAGTCTCTATTATGCATTGCTTGCTTTTTAGACTTTTTAATTTTACAGAAGAATAGTGAACTTGCCTAAGGTCACACAGTGAGTAGCAGAGTCTGAATTTGAACTCAGGTCTCCAGACTTGGAATCCCTTATTATTTCCACCCTGCCAGGATCCCTTCCCTACCAGTGTAGCTGCTATGAGGTGTGGGGAAAGAAAGAAAAGACCACTGGGAAAAGTCAGCCTCTGACTTCTCTCTCTTCTCTCTCCTTCCCACCCCCTCAATGGGGGATCAGGTTTCGACCGTTACTTCTCCAGCCGGACCCTGGACAACAATCGGCGAAATATCTGGTTTGCTGAGTTCTGGGAAGACAACTTCCACTGTAAACTGAGCCGGCATGCCCTGAAGAAGGGTAGTCACATCAAAAAATGCACTAGTGAGAGCTGAAAACTGGGACTGGCGTGGGCTGGAGGCTGGAATTTGGGGTGGGAGAATGGGGGGAGGGGAAAGGACTAATGGGAGACCAGGAGGCAGAAGGCTAAAATAGAAGTGGGAAGGCTGGATGCTTGGAGAGCTTTGAGAAGGACCTGAAATAAGGGCAGTGACAGAAATTACAGAGAAAAAGGGTCTTGGATGTGGGGAACTGCCAGGCAGAAGTGGGGTAGAAGAAGGAAGGGGGGAGGTCTTAACTCCCCAGTGCTTTGATTATAGTGGGCAGTCAAGAAATATTTACTGAATGAATGAAATTCCAGTGGTGTTAGTGGAAGTCAGGGAGACTAGGGAGGAAGGGCCTACTGTACTGGGTGATGGCGTGGTCAAGAGCTGGGAAGATTTATCCTATGATAGGGGCAGATGAGATAGTGTGAGAACCAGAAGTAATGATTTGACTGGAAGCTCTGCCACATGAGGCTTAGTTGAAGGAGTTGGGAATGTTTGACTTGGAAAACAGAAGACTCAGGAGAGGCATGATAGCGGTCTTCAAGCTATCATGGAAGCTGTCATGGGGAAGAGAGACTTGCTCACTTGGCCCTAGAGGACAGACCTTAGAGCAATGGATAGAGGTTATGGAAAAGTAGATTTAGGTTTGATATTTTCTAAAAGTTAGAGTTGTTTCAAGGTGGGATGGTTCTCTTGGGCAGGGTAGGGAGTCTGCCTTTCCTTGGAAAGATATAGGCAAAGGCTGGACTTGTCAGGGGTTTTGTCAAGGGGATTTCCTATTCAGGTATGAATTGGGTTAGACAATCTTTGGGGTCCCATCGAATTCTGAAATTCTATATTTATTTGGTCCACTCTCTGGATCTGCTACCCTAGGAAGAAGTCTGCTCAGGGGAAGCATGGGAGAGGAGAGATGCTTGATCTAACTGAGTTTTGAGTAAACTCTACTCCATCTAACTTTATTAGTTTTTTTTTTATATTTGTAGTTTCTGGTCAGTTCTGGGTCAGGGTCTTATTGATACTGGGACACTTTAGGATATTGAGTCAGGATAGTGAGAAGACAGAGTGGGACTGGGAGAGGGGATAAGGGTGATATGAGGCCTTTGGGGCTGATGTCCTAAGGATTCTGGGGCAGGCACCAAAGAGGTGTGTAAAGGATGGAGTATGGGGTGCGGGGCATCCTACGAATTCATAACTGGTTGAATATCGTTATCCAAAGAGTGTAGTTGATAGATCAGTGTTGTCCTGGAGGGAGGTCTCTTAGCATAGTGCCCTAGGGGATCTGTCCATGGTGCTGGGCTGTTCAATATTTTTATCAATTACTTGAGTGAAGGCAGAGAAGACATGCCAATTACATTTTTGGAAGACACAAAACACACACACACACACACACACACACACAGAGAGAGAGAGAGAGAGAGAGAGAGAGAGAGAGAGAGAGAGAGAGAGAGAGAGAGAGAGAGAGAGAGAGATAATGTGCTAGGGGCAGAATCAGGATCCACAAGCATCTTGACAGGCTAGAAATGATGGGCTGAATAAAAGGATACATGTTAAGTCTGGCACAACTATACAAGTATAGCACAGAAGGAAGACAGGATGAGACAGCAGTTTATCTGGGGAAAAAAACCCAACCCTGAAGATTTCTGGATGGCAGCAAACTTCATATGAGTCAGCAGTATGATAGGACAACCAAGGAAGCTCATAAGAATTTAAGCTGTGTTCACAAAAGCCTAATATCCAAAGTGACAGAAATGATAGTCTGCCCCAGCCAGAAAATGTCAGGAATATAGGGTTCTATTCTGGGCACCCTGTTTTAGGAAGGACATTGACAAATAGAAACTTGTCAGAAAACAGTTAGAATGATGGTAGTGGTGGGGGAGCACTTCAAGTCACACTATATAAAGGTCAGTTCAAGGTAATGGGAATATTTTTCTTGAAAAAAGAAAACTTATGGAGGATGTCTCAAAGGAGAGATGAGAAAACCCACTTTCCTCTGTTTGTAGAGTCAGGAGATTATTATGAGTGTGAAATGTTGCACATGTTGTCAGACTTGGGTCAAGTGTTGGTTAATTTCGCTGGATTTCTCTCTCTGTTTCTCTCTCTGTCTCTGTCTATCTCTCCCCCTCCCCTCCCCCCATTCTTCTTTATTCTTAGTTATAAGAAATGGCTGTAGGGATGGGGGAGGGAGGGATATATTTGGAATTGAAGATGATATAAAAATGTTTCAGTGCATTTTTTAAAAGACATAAAGAGGACAGGATAGCTATCTTAAAGTATTCGAGGATCTATTACATGGAAAAAGAGTTACACTTACTCTGCATAGTCCCAGAGGGAAGAATCAGGAGCAGTGAGTAGAAGAGGAATACTTTCTAAGTATTGGAGTTGTTTAAAAATGGAATAGTGATGTAATGAGTTCTCCATCACTAGAGGTCCTCCAGGGGATGCCGGGACTTCTTGTCAGTTCTGATGTAGAGATGATTCCTGTTTGTACAGATTGGCCTCTGAGGTCCTTTTTCACTAAGAAAGTCCATGATTTGATGGTGAAATTTCTGACTTTGGTAACTGGATGGGAGGAAGAGTAATTTGAGGTAGGGGAGTGTTGGTACCAATCAAATCCTACCATATAGATATCATGACGTTATCTAAGGCAATTCCAGACTTCCTACTGAGTGTCTCTGGGGAGAGATTGTGTGTTTGGGGGTGGGGAGGTGGGTTGGGGTCAACACTTCACTCAGAGGCTGCTGGGCTTCTCAGAAACCACCTTGTGGATTCTGGGTATGTGATCACTCTCTCTCTCTCTCTCTCTCTCTCTCTCTCTCTCTCTCTTTTATAACACCTCAGATTTTCCAACTTCCACCCATTTCCTTTCCGTGTGTATGTGTGTGTGTGTGTGTGTGTGTGTGTGTGTGTGTGTGTGTATTTTAAGGAGGGGATGCTGTATAGTATACCTGGAATCAAACAGTGGAGAATCTGTCTGCTCTGGAAATGTCACCATACAGTGCCATCCCTAAATTTGGAGTCAAAGGACCCAAATTCTAATCTTTGTTCTGCCACTTGCTACTTGAGTGACCTTGGACAAGACACTTCTTTTTGACCTCTAAACTCCTTTCTAACTCGAGATCATTGATCTCCATGGAGTAGATACCATTAAGCTCCTTCTAGTCCATCAAGTTCTCCACTCTGGCTGCCTCCTTTGGGGGATATGAGAGAGGAGAGGAAAAGTGATGTCAATGATGGGGGAGGAAAGGGGAAGGTAAAGTAAGGGGAGGGGACCTGACGAGCCCAGGAGCCTATTGGTCATATATATAGGAAGCTCCCAGTGTGACAATGCCCCCCTCTAGTGGCCAGGGCACCGTACAAAAACTTGACTCCAGTTTGGCACTAAGGTCATTTTATATTTTGGTTCATGCCTATAAGGCAGCTAGATGCCTCGGTGTCTAGAATGCTCTGGAGTCAGACAGACCTGCGCTCAAATCCTCCCCTAGACACTTAATAGCTGTTTGACCCCCGCAAATCCCTTTTCTTCTCTCCATCTGTTTCCTCACCTCTACTGTGAGGATAACCACAGCCTCTCAGGGTTGTTGTCAGGATAAAATGAGATCTTATCTACAAATTGCTTAGCAAACCTTGAAGTGCTGTAGAAATGTTAGGTAGTATTATTCCATTTTCTTGTCATTCCAACAACTCTGTAACTGAGAATTGTCTAGGGGGGACCTTTGAGGTTAAATGACTTGTCCAGAGACATAAAGCCAGGGTGTGGTAGAGCAGGACTTGAATCCAAGTTTTCCTGACAAATATCACAGTAAACTGCGGAAATCCAAAGTTCTCTTTGTCCTAACTTAGACCCCTGAGTTCTGGACAGAACCATTCCGAGCCCCCAGCAGGTCTCTTACAATGAAGGAAACTGGTTTCTAGAAAGGTTAAGTCACATCCCAATGTTCATAAATTATCATAGCCACAATTCAAACCAAGGTCTCCCAACTACAAGATGTGACAATAAATCTTCCACATGCATTTCTTGGTATTGGCTGGCCTCCATGCCTAGAATTCTGGTCCTCTTTACCTAGGTGGAAAAGTGGACCTGGAGTCAGGAAGACTCATCTTCCTGAGTTCAAATCTGGCCTCAGACACTCTAGCTGTGTGTCCCTGGGCAAGCCATTTAACCCTGTTTACCTTAGCTTCCTTATTTGTGAAATGAGCTGGAGAAGGAAATGGCAAACCAGTCTAGTATCTCTGCCAAGAAAACCCCAAATGGGGTCACTAAGAGTCAGATACAACTGAAATGACTAAACAGCAACAACTTAGAATACCTAACTTCTGCAGAAAGCTTTTCCTGGGTCTCCCAATTGCTGGTCCTTTCCCTCTGACATTGCCTTCCATCTACTCTCTAGGTATAATTATATATCTATTTATTTACATTTGTCTCCCCTTTTAGATTGGGAGCTCCTCAAAGACAGGGACTCCTTTTTTGCCTTTCTCAGGCTTTTTCATGCCTCCCAGGGCTACTGTCAATGGAAGATCCTCCCGTGGGGGTGATGGTCAAAGGGGATGGGTGAATGAGATGGTGCAGAAAAGAGCCCACTTAAGCCTAGGAATCAGGAGACTGGGGGTGAGAGGCATTCACTAGTCCTGGCACTGACATTGGCCCAGTGCAGATTGCTTTCTCTCTCTGGGCCTAAGTTTTCTCCATTGTAAGAGGAGGAGGTTGGGCTAGATGGTTTTTGGTATGGTTCTTTTCGACTCAATGTGCTTTAAGTGACTGGCCAGAACTGGAGAGGATGGATTAGAACCTTCCTCCTGGACAAGAATCAAGTGTTGTCTTATCAACTTAACAAGAACTTCTGTATTTGGAATTAATGCTTTGCACTGTAGGTTCTTAATTAATTGGTGTTTGCTGCAAGCAGACCCTGGGTACTCCAGAAGCTACATTTGGGTGGTTGGGAGGGGTGGATGGGAAAAGCAGCTTTGTAGGACCATAGATTTAGAGCTAGAAAGGACTTCAATACCATCCTTTTACAAATGAAGAAACAGCCTGAGGGAAGTTAAAATAGTTGTCTGGGGTCACATAATCATTAAGTGTTCAAGGGGGATTTGAACCCAGGGTTACTGGGTTCTGACATTTTATCCATATACCTCTACACCATGCTTCCTTTCAAGGGGATTGGATTTACCCTGACTTCGTCCAGCTGAGTCACGTTCCCCAATGGCTGGTGCTACCCCTAAAGACTTGGCTGAAATACAGGCCCTGAGCCCACTGGGTATGCCTGTTTTCAGAGTGGTAGGAGATGTCTCCCCTAGCTGATCCCTGTTGGATTTTGATGCCTCCTGTAGTAACATGAGTCACCCAGGGGCTCTGATATTTTCCTACCCCAGAAATCATTCCCTGGTCTCCTACCCTGAGTTGACAGCCCCCAAACTATGGCCATCAGGGATCTCTGCCAGAGCTGGAGAGTTGGTGCCCTATTTTTATTGCCATTTTCACTCATCCACATCTTTATTTCTTTTGTCAGCTCTCTCCACTCTTTTCTTCTGTTCCATCTCTCTTTTTTATAATGAGAACTGACATTTATGAAGCACTTTAAGGCATGCAAAGTACTTTGCATACATTTTCTCAATTGAGCTTCAAAACAACTCAGTAAAGTAAGTAGTAGGATATTGTTACCTCCATCTTTCAGATAAGGAAGCTGAGGGTCTCAGAAATGAGGGGTCTTGCCCAAGGTCACACAGCTGGTGAGTGGCAGGGCCAGGGCTTTAATCTGGGTCTCCTGATTCCCAGTCCATGATTGTATTATTCCATCCAGTCTCGCCTTTGAAACTGGGATCCAAAGTCATCTCTTTCAGGAAGCTGCCCTGGATCAATTCCACCTGATTCACTTCTTAGATCACTCCGTTCCACTTCAGCACTTAAAGACTGTAGTTCATTTTAATTCAATTGATTTCAATTCAGTTCATATGATTTAGAGTTGAAAGGGACTTTAGGCCAACCCTTTCATTTTACAAGTGAGGAAATTGAGTCCTAGAGAGGCTTAAGTGACTTACTTACACAGCTAGTAAGGGTTTGAGGAAAGATTTGAATCAGGTTCTTCCAAACTGAAATTCGTAGGATCATAGACTTAGAGTGTGAAGGGACCTTGCAGCAGCAGCAGCAGCAGCAGCAGTAGTAGTAGTAGTAGTAGTAGTGATAGTAGTGGTAGTAGTGGTAGTAGTGATAGCAGTGGTAGCAGTGTAGTAGTGGTGGTGGTGGTGGTGGTGGTGGTGGTGGTGGTGGTTGTGTCGTTTTTCAGGCACATCTGACTCTTTGTTGACCCCATTTGGGGTTTTCTTGGCAAAGATACTAGAGTGGTCTTTCATTTCCTTCTCCAGCTCATTTGACAGATGTAGATACTGAGACAAACAGGGTCACACAGCTAGTAAGTAAGAGGTCAGATCTGAACTCCTGGTTCTGGTGTTCTATCCACTGTGCCTTCTGGGGAAGGGACCTCATCTACTCTAACACCCTCATTTTATGGATGAGGAAGGTCAACCTCAGAGGTTAAGTGATTGTCCAAGGTCTCAGAGGTAATAAGTAGAGTCAGAATTTAAATTCAGGTCTCATGACTTCAAGTTCACCGTTCTTTCCGCTGCATCATATTGCCTCTGCAAGTCAGCAAATATTAAGCACCTTCTGCATATAAGGCTCTGTGCCAGGAACTGAGGAAGATACAGAGACAAAAAAACAACTCTGTTCTTGTTTTTAAGGAGTTTATTGTCTAGACTTAGGGACCAGATACAGACATGGGCTGTGTGTCCCCCGTTAGACAGGGCAGGGACTGTCTATCCCCTATGCAACTAGTGAGCCACTTAGTATGCTCACTGAGGGCAGGGATTATATATACTCTCCTCTTTCATCTTTCATGGCTTCTAGCACAGTCTGACCATGCAATAAAAGCCTTGAGGAATGATTGCTCCCTGAATGAGTTGGGAACCTCACTAGGAATAAAGGAAAGCCATGAGGTGTCCAGGGCAGGGATTTGAGGGAAGGATGCTGCCCCATGAGATCACAAGCCATAGTTTCTCCCTCTTTCTATTTCTCTGGGTTTTCTTCCTAGTACCTTGTTTCCAAGAGTTGCTGAATAAATACTTGTTGAAATAACTTGCATTGACCCTCCTGTTTTGGCTGTAGCTATTTGGGGGGTTGTTGTACTCTGCAGAGAGGAAACTGCATCTCTCCTTCTTGGTTTCCAGCCCCGGGCTTGCTTCCCTCCCACCTCTCCGTCAGCCGGTGAGTGCACGGGTAAGAGCAGTGAACAAGGGAAATGGGGCATCTGTCTTGTTGACAGCCCTGCCAGCGAGGTGATGGTTGGAGGCTTGAAGAGGTGACATGTTTACGGAGAGATAGGAGAGATTTACTGCCTGCCTTCTCCCTAGGGGACTGGTGATGGTGCCCAGTGCTCTGAACACAGGTTGAGGGTGGATACAGACATCCGGGCACGGTGGACTTGGGCAGGGAGGAGGGAGCTCCCTTCCCAATTAACCATATACATGCCAAACCAGAGTTCCTTTTGTTGCTATACTGATATTTAGGGGGTTGATAGGTCTGTTCTGTGATACTTCAGAACTAAACTCTAGGCCAGGGGTGTCAAATTCAAATAGAAATGAAGTTATTATACTGTACACAAGAAACCTTTATGTATAGCATATTGACTTTGAAATGATTTTCTATGTTTTATTATATTTTTATTTATTTTGGTAAATATTTCCCAGTTGCATTTTAATATGCTTTGGGCCTCATTAAGGAGTGTGGTATAGATCCTGGGCCACATTTCTACAGCCCAAGCTTGGGCTTTCCCAGACTGAGGACTTTAGACCTCCTAGGGACTCAGCTTCCATTATCTCTAACTGATGAATTAATTCAGCAGTCATTCATAGAGTGCTTATTGTATTCCTAGACCAGAGGCAGGAGGCCCTTTAGGTCCTCAAATTGGCCTCTTTGACTGAAATCTACACTTCACAAGAATAAATCCTTTTATTAAGGCCACATGTGGCCTTGAGACTACAGGTTCCCCACCCCTGTCCTAGATTGTTCTAGGCATAGTGGGGACCACAAAGAAGAACTATAAGGGGTCCTTACCCTCAGGGGACTTACAGCGTGAAGAAGGGGTGATGTTAGGAAGTCAGGACTAAAAAATGCCATAATGTAAGGTTGAATAGGATAAGTTTTGTAGCAAGCAATATGCTATAATAATAAAAATTAATAGTGACAATCACAGAGAGTAGAACTTCTAGGTTTGCAAAGTGCAGATCCTTACAACATCTTATAAGGGAGATTTTATTCTAAGAGAGTTCATCCATTGACTGTGGTGTTGTGGACAGAACATTGGATCTAAAGTCAGAAAACTAGACTTCAGTTTCCAGCCTTGAGAAACTTACCAGCTATGGTTCTTCCTTAAGCAAGTCACTTCTCCCCTCTGGGTCTTATTTTCCAACTCTAAATGTTTGATTCTACGAGACTGTGGATAAGATTTGGCTAATCTGGACAGTGAAATTTCCCTCCGTCCTGCCTTTCAGCATCATTTTCAATCCAGAGTGCAGGGTAGCAGGATAGGGGAGATCCCTGGTTCCTCTTTAATCCTAGAGGAGTTCCAGAGTTGGGGTAGGGTTCTTCAGTAGCAACCTGCATTATTGTGGGGGAAGGATTTGCTCTCCACCAGAGATCTATTTATTTAGGAGATGGGGATAGTGGTGGTCTTTTGAAACTTTTTTCTTGGGTGTTCAAAATGCACAAACTCATACACTGTTAGAAGTCATTTAGTCCAATCCAGACAGGGACTAGAAGGTCCCAAGGCCCAGAGAGGTTAGGATACTCTGTGAAGGAATGTAGGAAGTAAGTGGGAGAACAAGGATTTTAATCTGATACTGGTGGTTTTGCTTTTGTTTTGTGGTGTGGACCCAGTCTCAAGAGGAAAGAAAGCCTAGCAGTGTAAGAGCAGCACATGCTTCTTGGAGTTGGGAGACCTGGGTTCTAATCCCAGGCATGGTCATTAGAAGATTGTTACCTTGGACAAGTTACTTTGTCTCTCTTGGCCTCAGTTTCTCCATCTGTAAAGGAATATTTGGAGAAATGTTCTCTCAGAACTCATTTGTGCCTTGCTTTTCGACACTGTGTGTGCCCTCGCTCTGTTACCCAGCCAGCTCTCCATTCTTTGTACCAGTGTGATGGATGGGTGTAGTGATGCAGCAAATCCAAACACAATGGATGATCCCCAAATCCCTGGGACTAGAGGCTTGGGAAATGCATTTAGGATGTGCTTCGGCACATTTCCATTCCAACCTGGGAGGGAGGTTCCTATCACAGAGAGTTTGTATTCACTGAGCAAGTCCTGACTGATGGCAGGAATGAGAAAAGGAGTGAGGGTATCGAAGTTAGTTTAGGGGATTGAGGAAAGAAAGCCCACTAGGGCTAAAACATTTGTTATGAAGAATTCCCAGCATGGAGGACTCCCAGACAGATAATTGGGAAAAATCAGGTAACTCCTGGTGGCATTTTCCAGTCCCTTGATTTTTTCCTTGTCCAAGGTGTCCAGGTCCAAGGATGAGTTGGGGTCTTAGAATTCAATATCTCCTATGGTCAAAAAAGAGTAAGCCTGTGAGCGATTCGAAGCCCCAGATCCATTTTTCTTAGACAAGTCATTTCACTTCTCTGGTCCTCAAGTTATCCCAGCTAAGTCACGGATAATAATATCTGACCCACTTTATGTGCGGAGAGCCAGTCTCCTCAAAGACAAGGGCAAGGAGCCTTCTTAAATGTTGTTGAGGGTTCCAGAATACTGTTGTAATGAGAAAGCAAGACTGGGACAGATACTTGGAAATTAGGGAGAAAGGCAGGGTGTGTGTGTAGATAATAATAATTGTTCACATTTATATAGTGCTTACAGAGAGTCAGTATGATATAGCAGATAGGGTGTGTGTTCGAGTCAGGAACACTGGCATTCAACTCCTATCTCAGACATTTTCTATCTAAGTGACAGACAATTCATTTATCTTTTCTGGGCTTCAGTTTCCTTATCTGGAAAATGGGGATGCTGGTGACTTAATTAACTCACAGGGTTGTTGTGAAGATCTAGGTCATGATTTTCTCCTCTGTAAAATGAGAGTGGTCTCATTTTGGTCATTGATGGTCTTTAAGTTTTCTTCTGGCTTTTCAGCATCTGCAATACTGTTATTGAGTGCTTTCTTTATACTACAGTCCTGTGAGGCAGGTAATGGGTATCTTATTATCCTTAGTTTACAAGTGAGAAAACAAATTCAGAGGAGTTAAGTGACTTGCCCAGGATAATACCGCTAGGAAGTGTTAAAATCAAGACTTGAACTTGGTCCTTTGGATTTTGATTGCAAGATAATTGTTCTTTGGATGATACAAAACAAGATGATTTGATCAGGTCTGTGTAGCTACAAGGAATAAGCCAGGAAAAAAAAAAAGGCTGGAGAGCAGAAGGGGAGGAGGAGCAGCCAGAAGACAGATGGGAAAGAGGAGGACCTTCAGGCCTTAGAAGGAGAAAGAGAGGAGGGAGGTTCTGGGAAAGGCACTGGGAGCTTGTTAGGAGTAAAGAGAGACCATGAGGTCAGAAAGTAGAGTACTTCAGAGTAGAAGAAACCATGGCACTGGAGATGAATATGAGAGAGAGAGAGAGACAGAGAGAGAGAGAGAGAGAGACAGAGAGAGACAGAGAGAGACAGAGAGAGAGAGACAGAGAGAGACAGAGAGAGACAGACACAGAGACAGAGACATAGGGACATAGATATAAAGCCAATACAAAGGTACAGAGATGAGACTTGTTCAGGGTCACACAGCTAGTAAGTGTATGATATTGTATTTGAACTTAGATCCTCCTGGCTCCATATCTATTGCACCACCTAGCTGCCCCTTGTCTCATATTCAAGAAATGTAAGCAGGCCAGTACAGAGAGACAGAGAGAAAAACACAGAGATACAGCTACACGGAGAGACAGAGAGAATTAGTGTTGATTCTTGCTGGGGGTGTCATAGATCATTTGAACTGTTCTTCACTCTTAATTCCAAAGATTAAGCACCTGTTGTGTACTAGTTGTCCTCTGATGTCATACTCTAGTGCCTTATGGTGGTATAGAGGTGACATTTGGTTCTAGGAGGTCATCTCTAGGAGGATGCCCACAGAGGTCAACATCTGGCTGGGTCTGCCCAACTGTGAAGGTTTTGATTTTGAGCCCAGTCCCAGACCCAGGCCAGGCAGCTTAGCTGGGGCTGTTGCAGAGTGCTGGCCATTAGGTAGTCATATATATGTGTATATATATATATATATATATATATATATATATATATATATATATATAATATATATATATATATATATATATATATATATTTTTTTTTAACAAAAGTGACTCCCTGAAGTCCATCTCCTATTGCAATCTGTCTTAGTAGAGGGTGGGTTCACGCTGTCCTGATTCATTTATTCATCCAGTAATTCATTCACTCATTCTTTCATTCAAAAAATATTTATGGACTGTCTTCAGAATGCAAAACACGGTTCTAGGCACCTGAGAAAGACATCTAAATATTAGATAAGACATGGTCCCTATCCTCATGGAGCTCAAAGACAGCTCAGATACTGAAAGCAATTGTGTAAGGTGCTGTGAAAAAAGTAGGGGGAGGGGAGTGGAAGGGTACAGGATCTACCCTTAATGAGTACACAAACTTGTAGGCATACAAAGATAATTATAGTATAAGTCATAACGTGATTAAGTGCATAGGAGAGGTTAAGCTGACTGCCCTGAAAGGCTCAAGGCATTAGAGTGAAGAGTTAAGCCCTTATTCATATATTCACAGAATACTAATGTGTTAGGGTTTTATTTCTGTTTTTTTAAAATTAAATTTTATTTTGTTTTCATGAAGATCCACCTTCTCTCCCTCCCAGCTCCTCTACTACCTGTTGAAAAGGTGAGAAAAACAAAACCCCTGTTATGAACTTATGGAGTCAAACAAAACAAATTCTTGCATTGACCATGTCCAAAAAGTCACATTCTGCAGTGTCACCTCACTCAGGAGGAGGTAGCCTGTTTTATTGTGAGTTCCCTAGATTGTAGAGGCATCAGATACGTAGCCCAGTAGCTCCATTGTGGTCTATAACATTCCTGAGTACAACTGAAACTAGATTAATATAATTGAAGAATATTTGACAAAATAAATAAAAATACAATAAAACATAATGTTAGTATTTGGTTTTCTAAGTCAACATGTAGCCCCCACAGGAATTTTTGTTATGATTAAGTGGCCCCTAGTTTTTACTTGAGTTTGATTGACACTTACTGCTTTAAAATAGTGGTTAGCTATTGTGGTTGGTGATGGGACAGCTAGGTGGCACCGTAGTGCAGAGTGCTGGACTTGAGAGTCAGGGAGATTCATCTTCCTGAGTTCAAATCCTGCCTCAGACACTTCCTAGCTGTGTGACCCTGGGCAAGTCACTTACCCCTGTTTACCTCAGTTTCCTCATTTGTAAAATGAGCTGGAGAAGGAAATGCCAAACCACTCCAGTATCTTTGCCGAGAAAATCCCAAATGGGACCATTCACAACTGAAACAACTGATTGTATTGATTAGAGTTCCTGTCTTTCAGGGTTGTCTTCATAATACTGATGCTAGTGTATAAACTGTTATGTGGTTCTATTCACTTCAATCTGCATCAGTTGATATAAATCTTCCTCGGATTCTCTGGACCTTTGTTGAAGGGATATTTCACTTTTCACATGCTATGAAGTGTGCCTTTCCTCAGGACACCCATTCACATGTAGGCTTCTTGAGAAAAGGGACTCTTTTGCCTCTCTTTGTATCCTAATTGCTTAGCACCATTCCTGGCACATAGCAGTCACTTAATAAATGCTTGTTGTCTAAGGATGCTGGATGCTCCTGGAGGGACCGCTGCTTTTATTTCTCTTTGTAGAATTTCAGATGCGGGGAATTGAGGAAGGCTCCATGGAGGAGGCAGCACTGGAATGTAGTCTTGAAGGAAGAGAAGGATTCTGAGAGGACAAGCTGAAGAGGGAGCACAGGAGGATGGCTACTTTGGAAGCCTAGAGATGGGAGATGGGTCATAGTGTGCACGAAGGGAATGATATGAAAAAAAGGGGAGAGGGTATGTAGGAGACAGGTTATAAATGTCAGGCTGAAGAATCTGTATTTTATTCTGGTGGCAATAGGGTGCCCCTGAAAGTTTATGATCAGAGGCACAAAATGATTTTGAGTTTGTATATAAGCAAAAGCATCCAGGTGGTAGAGGACAACTCATAAGACAGGGAAAAGGCTAGTGGTCTAACTTGGCTAGAGAATCAATTATAGGAAAGGACTTGCTATGAAAATATACTGGAAATTTTGAGTGAAGGTAAAATTCTGGAGGACCTTGAATATCAAAGTTTGTCTTCTTTCATTAGTGGGGTGGGAGTACAGGATGGAGAAAATGCACAAATAATTTTGGATTTGGGGTATCCAGGTTTAAGATTTTTTAAAAATGAATTCTATATGTGTGTGAAAAGAGGGCCATTTAATTCCATAAATGATATCAAGATAAAATTTATTTCTTTTGATTAAATGTATCTGATAGAAGATCTGGGGGTGTTAGTGAACTTTAAGCTCAGTAAGAATCAATAAATATTGAATAGTCTTGAATGAATCCAAAATGGTGGCCAAGAAAGTCAATATAATTTTAGCATCTTGCATGACGAGAATCAAAGTGCCAGGAACTGTGGAGGTGATGGTATCAGTGGACTCTGCCTAGGTTAAATCACACCTGATTGTGTTAAGTGCTATTTAGGAAGGACTCTGATAATCTGAAGGGGGTCTACTACTAGGGTAGTGAGGGTCCTCAAATCCATGCCATATATGGATTGGCTAAACAGAAATGGGGAGAAGAGAAGACTTGGGTGAGACATAATATAGCTATCAGATATTTGAAGGGGCATCATTTGGAAGAGGGAATCGACTTGTTTTTCTTGGCCCCAGAGTAAAGTCAACAGTAGCAGTAATAAAGACATTCAACTACAATGACAACAGAGCAATAGATGATATAGTAGATAGAGCACTGAGCCTGGATTCAGGAAGATCTGAGTTTAGATGTAGCCTCACACACTTGCTAGCTGTGTGACTCTGGACAAGTTATTTAACCTCTGCCTGCCTCAGTTTCCTCAATCGTAAAATAGTGATAGTAATAGCAACTACCTCTCAGGGTTGTTGGAGAGAACAAATGAGAGAGTATCTCTAAAAGCACTTAATACAATACCTGGCACACAGTAGGTACAATATTTAAATGCTTGTTTCCTTCCTTCCTTTCATCATCATCATCATCAGTACCATTTATATAGGGCTTTAAGGTTTGCAAAATGTTTCGTAAATATTATCTCATTTTATCCTCACACCAATCCTGAGAGACAGGTATCATCTTTATCCTTTTTCTGCAGAATATATTCTATTCTATTCTATATATATAGATATAATATATATATTATATTCTATAAATACTATAAAAGTTTTTTTTACAGTTAAGTTTATCTGAAAAAGATCTAGGGGTTTTAGTGAACTTTAAGTTCAATATGAATCCATAAATATTGAATAGTATTGGATGAATCTA